>VUJU01000547.1:0-65841 GCA_009835225.1 Aphis craccivora
TTATATTATTATTACCATACATTTATTTTATTGACTAATAATAGGTACTACTTCCTATTTTGTTTAAATTATTGATTTATTATTTGACTGATGTTTTTTAACTGCACTATATATTTTTAATAAGTAGTACCTATAATATGTTTTATTTATATTGATTATTTTTATATTATTATTGTTTTTACCAAGTCTGATATCTATTTATGTGGAACTGTTCAGTGAAGCTTATGAACCACTACATATGGGAGGCAATTAGTGTGAAAATTTTTGGGAGGCAACTCGTATATAATTATGAACTACCTGGTCATCGGAGGCAACTAGTGTAAATTAACCTTTTTATTTACGATAAGAACGGGAGGCAATTCGTATATTTTGGGAGGCAACTAGTATGCGCCGAAATGTTAAACGACCGCTTCGAAAACTGACCTAAATTTGAATCACCTGCCAATGAGAAAGGCAGACTGGGTATATTTTACCCGATACAGTAACCTAACGCAGTTTAATGGCTGTGTGCAGGGATAGGTTACGCAAGAAATCTGCAAGAGGGCGAAGGTCCGCGTCCGCGTCTGCATAATCGATGATGGCTTGGACGGTCAATGAACACAATGTGTGGCTAATTATATAGTACACTATTATAAATTCTATCGCATACTGCGGCATGTTGTGAATTTCAATGTTCGTGGTGGATCAGTGTCAACGATCCCGGGAAATAAGGATAGATTCTAGGGATCCTAGGTTAACAGCATTTATTGGTATAAATATTTTTAACATTTTCCACCGGAAACTCATATAATATGTATTATACTTGGAAACTACGTTTTCTGGCAAATGATCCAAATGGAATGTTGATTTTTCATTCTAATGAATTTTTTTTTAGCTACAATAAGAACAACTCATACGGAACCTTCGTAAGGAACCTTTTGTTGAATTTTTAATTGTTTTTGGTCATCCAAAATTTTTTTATCGACACTTCAAAATAAAATTCTCATAAAAATCAAAAATTTCTATGGTCTATAAATAACTCAAAAAAAGTCAAAGTTTAACTGTATATAGTTAACACTGACATAAACATTTGGTGAAAATTTCAAGTACGAGTATTTACAGTGATTAGTTTTTGAATTACAACCATATAAAAAAATCGATTTGGTCGAAAACTGGTTTTGCGTAAAAATTTCCGTTTTTCCGTCATTTTTTTTTTCGTTTTTCTCGATTTTTTTGAAAACTGTTGGAAAATGTTAACTTTTGACCTCTATAATGCACCAAGGATATTCACTTTTACATCGGAAACCACCCCCATAGTTTGAAATTGAAGCATTATTTCGACTAGTTATGCTGTACACAGACACAAAAAAAAAAAAAAAAAAAAACACACATCATTGTAAAATCAATACATACTTCACTTCGTTCAGAATCTAAAAGTTATACTTTATTGCTTTAACTCTCAGCTTGTATTCTCTGACATACTAACAGAATTTCAAACGTGATCTAAAATGAAAATAAAATTATTATATAAATAAATATGTACATAGTAATAACTAATAACTATAAAAATACATTAACATTTTACACAAAAATGGAAATAAAAAGAATTGAGTTTTAATTTATTGCATCTAATAGATTAATTTTGGTTTATACAATTGTTCCAAACAATTTTAAATTATTTTAAGTTAAATTTTCTAGTTCTTTAATACCTATCTGTAATTGATCATTTTTCCGATATCATTTAAATAACTAAATGGTTATCTGTGACCCAAATACACTATTCAGTCGTCATCTGAAAATAGTTCAACGTAAATTTTTGAAATTTGGCTCATTTATTTTACATTTCTACATGGTTATTTCATTGTATTTCACATTGGTTATTTGTATGACATTAGTATAATTAGAAAATGAAACACAGTGTTTCAGTTTGTCAAATCTAAGTAATAGGAAGAAGCAGAATAATTTTAAGTTATTATCAAAACGTATTAATAGCTATGTACCTATATGGCACCCTTATTTTATTGAATGTCTTCAGAATTCCAACCTTTAGTTTCTATAAACTTTTTCCTATTTCTTTTGTTCATTTAAGTAATTTTGAATATTGTTCAATCGTTTCGTTACTAAAACTATAGAATTATTCAATGAAGACCAATTAAATTATTAATTATCTTTTATAACTAACAAAATGTAGAAATATTATATTTTATATAAATATTAATTAATCTATGTAATGTTATTAATGGTATATCCATTGATTTCATCTTTTTTTATATACATATATAAATGCATTTAAAAACAATTTTTTTTTTAATCACTACTAGAAACATTTTTATTTATATCAGGCTATCTTTTGTATTGAAATTTATTATTTTGAATGCTATTTCAAATCAGTCTTAAGGGAAAAATTTTAAAGGAATAGATTGGTGAATGAAACAGAACTTTTTGTTTATTTTTCAAACAAAAAGCTCTTTTAAAATAAAATTAACAAACTTTTATCGATAAATACACCTAAAAGAAATATAATATTTTTTCATTATTTTTGAAATCACAAAGTGAGAATTTGAATACATACTCATAAATTATTAAATTATGTACGAGTACAATGTACCTGCATTTTTAACATAACTTATAAAATGTAATTGAATAGTTAGCTATACAATGTTTATTAATCTTCTGTTGTTTAAACATCAAACATGTTTGATATTTATAGATTATTATTAAAAATTAATTAGTAATTACCACGCATACATTTATTTTTTTCCTTAAATATTTTTAAAAATTTTGGAACATATTATTTCTCATAAAAACTTTGCAGCCATAATAGTGTTTAAAATAATTAGTTTTTATTGCCCACTATAGACATATTATATTTTATTTCACACAAACCCCGAAGCCTTTCAAATCTAATGATTGGAGAATAACAATTTCAAATTGTATGATATTTATTTTATAACGGTATATGTACGACTGAAAAGTTTTGAACGCAAAAATATTAAAATAAACATAATATCAAAATACTAATTACATCAACTTCTAATTCAAAATAATTTAAGGTATTCAATATATTTTATTTTAATCATAATATTCAAATTTGAAATCAGCTCTCATAGGACATATAGAAATATTCCTTTCATATCTTTATTTGATCTGCCCCTTTTTGAAACCATCTATAAGTTTATGATGATGTAAACATGATTAACATATTCCACAAGCCAAAGTTAATATCGTGCACGATGAATATACTCAAGTTTTATAATATACATAGAAATTATACTTAAATATACGTGTTTTGATACCAACGGACAGTAAACAAAATTTGTTAAACGAAATGTTATAGCTCGTTATTAATGTATATGTCTCATTCGATGACATTCAAAAATAAAATTCTTCCGTACTTAGTTTTGTTGTTAGACTATAAAGACAGCAAGTTAAGTTAATGTTGTATAGCACCAGTCTACAAAAAAAATTCGGAAATCGGTACTTGCGTATAATACTATATATAATATATATCATCTGATGTGCGTGATAAATGTCAGCCAATTCTTCAAGTTTGTATTCTAGCAGTTCTCAGTTTGAAAATAGTTTATGTTGAAACGTACCTCCTACAAAATAATAATAAATATATAATATGCAGTTTCGGTTTCAAACTACATTCATATTTGTAATGGATACTTACGTAGTTCGATATATCATTTAAATATATATTCATATTTACTTTTTTCTAGCGTGCGATGACTATAATGGTCCGTGGTGCTCTATTTTTCATTTTTCACATTGTAATATTCAACAAAATGTATCGGTAAATAACTTCTAAAATATTTTCAATAGAAAATAGAGATACCTATCACACTCCAAATATCAGTTTTGTACTTTCTGTGGAATTCAATTGTGTATACTATATTAGTTAAAATTACTATCATTTTTTTTTTCTTACGGTGCTTGATAAATGAGTTCATTTTTTTTAAACAAGTCAAATAAATATTTTTATAATTTTTATAATACATTAAATTATAAATAATATGACGTTGTGGCGTATGTTTTATATCCTATTTAATTTTGAAAGTTTAGGTACCCTGATACTCTATTCCTGTTTTACAGACGTTTTAAAATCCGAAATGTTATTTAAGAACGCGAGATAGCTTTCATAATTTATTTGTACATATTCCCATACCTATGTATGGGTGTGTGTGTGTGTGTGGGTAAATATTTATTTATAAACTTCATTTCATTTGTCCCATTATTACATTTTAACATGACATTTTCCTTTTCTTACCGTTATCCTTTTTATAGCTACGTATTTTTCTGTTATGTTTTCCTTTACTTATATTTCTGTTATTTATCATAGAATATTATACTATCCAATTTTGTTTTAACTTCTGGGAATAGTAGATACATTAAATGTACATTGCTTTTTACATGCATTGTTCCTTTATGCTGATTAAATAATTTCGTTTTAATACTCAATGAAAACTTCAAAGTAACAACATCCAAGTGTACTGAGTAAATATATAAATTCGTATAAGATACTAAATACTTAATATTTTACTTCCTCTATTTTATTGTCGATGTAATTACATTTTGTTCATCTGTGAAAATGGCACGTAAATACCCCGAATAATTAATATCAAATGAACAAATACAATTAATATTCCAAGGTACATTTTAGTTATTAACGTGAACGTTCTTGTAATATCTCTAATAATTAAAAGTATCAAATTCTATGGTATAGATTAAATTATGGAGCAATGTCACTTGTAAAACGTATTCCACTATATGGTGTACTATATACTTTATTTTATTTTCAAAAAAAAAAAATATATATATGGGATGAATTTATACTTGACATTGGATCAAGAGTAACTATTAATAATTAAGATGACAATATAATGTTAAAAATTACCACAAACTCTAAATTATTGAATTAAATTCTATGTAATTAAATAAGGGAACCTTATTTAATGATTATATTCTTAAGCTATTACTAACAACATTTTAATATTGATGAACATAAACATAAACATAAAAATAAAAATAATTTCAAAATATATAGAATATGTATGCCTAAATTTTACTACACAATAAAACAGCGTAATAAATAGTTATTTTTGGATGTGATATAATTATTTATAAAAAAAAATCCCATACAAGTATTTAAAAAGTGCATAAGAAGTAAAGTAATATTAAATAATACATATATTTACTTTTAAATATTCAATATTATTATGAGTTTACTCAGAATTTTATTTTTTTTACTATTTGATTATAATTTGTGTTATTTCGAATGATCTAGCAGTTATAAAAAAAAAATTACACAGATAAAGAAAGAAAAATGTGGTAATATTTATGTACTTTCGAAAAATATAGTACAATTATCTTTAATAAATCAGAGAAATAAATTGAAAATTTTTGTTATTTTAAGAATTCGAATATATTGAACGTTTAATATAAATCTAAGCTTTAATGAAATTCGTACTTTTAACAAACATCAACTGATAACTTTAAATGAAAATCGTAGCCAAAAAGGTGACGTTGGTGATCGTTGAAATATATAAAACACACGCACGCTCAAAAATCTAGTATGGACTTAGAAATCAATTACTTGGCAGTCAATGTTTACTTTTAAATGTCTCCGGGTATCTATATAACCGAACACGTTTTAGATTTCCACGGGGCTTTAACGTCCCATATATATCATTGGGGTTTTGTTTTCTATCGTTTGTGTTCACTCTTCGATTATGTTTACTCACGTCTAATAGTGAGTGTTGGGATTGTTGGGAACATTTTCTGAGATCTACGATATCAGGAAAAAATAATGTACTATCTAAGCTGTAATATTATGTTTTCAGCTATTATCTAACGAACAATTTGGCACACATTCGCGGGGTCGTGGTAATCGTGGTTTGTAGTCCCACAACAATCCGTAATTTATCACCTCAGTCACTCGGTCACCCCCATTCCATTGCCATCGTCCTCTAAACCTAGGGTAACTTTTTTCATTTAACGAGCTCCCGCTATCGTTATTTGTCCGCTCGTTTTTCACGCCCAGAAAGGCAACAACAGCACGCTGCAATGATTACTACGTAATAAAAATTGAAAAATATTGGTTGTTCAATACTATTTCAATAATATGAACACGTAAACTAGCTTAGAAGAATACTTACTGCCCTCATTTAAATAAGTGTTAATAATTTTTAATTTCACATAATATTGAAATAACTAAAGTATGAAAAAAGTTACCTCGGATAAGCTTCAACCTTAATTCAAACTCATTAACCCAACTTGTATTGTATTGTGTACAAGTTATTTTGTTTTTAATAATATATTTTGGATAGCTATAATAAATAAATAAATAATTGTAGTATTTAGTATATTGTATTTCATCTCGTATGTCTATATACACAATACACATGTAATAACAAATAAAAATGTATTCTTCAAAACCTAATAGTTAATAGTAGTATCAAAATGTAAAACCATTTGGCATTAATTCAAATTTATTGTCCAGTACACAATCGTTTGATAATCAATTCTTGAACCCTGTCAGTTTTTAAAACGTAACAAAAAAAAAAATGTTGAGAAATAAATAATAATACAATATTATATTTTAAGATAGTGAGTAGAGATTTTCCAAAAAACAAAAATAAAATGTTGTAATTTATAAATGGACTTTTGATAACGACCCGACACAGATTTATAATGTCATCGAGAACTAGTTCTTATTTATTTATTCGTTTTTAAATTTCAATCATTCCAGTCGATGAACGGTACTTAAATGATAGGATTTACGCGAGGGTTGACGGTACCTAATCTTTTTTTTCTCGAATAAACATCGTTCTGGCACCGCAACCCAAACTTTCGAACGGTTCTAGTACAATAAAAGTAGCTCATAATCAGTGTTTACTACTGTGTATACGTAAATCGCTTAATCCTATATCAGACATTGTATCAGGCACCACAATACGTCACGTGGAATCTCCGTCAAGGAGACATAATATCAGCTATCCGTCCAAAACGCAATCTCGTTTCATACACGATTAGTTTTATATTTTTATTCAAACAAATGCACATTAATTTGTACTTGACAAACACGCCATGTTCTGAGTGTTTGTAAGCGTACTCGTGAGTACATTGTACAAGTGGATGAACGTACTATATGTATAACTTACAATTATTATATGTGTATACATCATACATGAACAGTTGTGTATATCAACAACGGGGTATGATCGTAGGACACGGAAATACATTGTGAACATGACGAGATGAGGATGCAAATAACCGTACCTACGTTATAGTATTAGGTCTCGACACCGTTCTCTCTCACACGTAACGGCACACTGAAGATTATATTCGTACTTAAATTTCCCATTTTCAACTGCCAGCGCAAAAGTTCAAAGATAATCACACATTTATAAACGTATAATTGTTTTGATATTTTTTTCAAGGGTATTTCTTATCCAACAGTTATTCGTGCACAACACAAACAAATCCCGTAATATTAATAAATGTATGATACCGTATCAATAACCGTTTAAAAATATAATATGATGATGGTTGACAATGACAATTGACATGACGTGTATAATGTTATCATAATTACAACAATTACTACATAATAATATAATTAGTAATAATTGGTATGTCTACTCAGCACATGTATACTAAAAGACGATATTACTGATACTGTTGTTCTGAGATAAGTATAATACGATCAAACTGCAATTTTTTTTATTTGACACAATATATAAGTACGAAATCATAATATGACAATCTTTAATTATTATTTGTGCGGGTAAAGTCTAGTGAAAGTTGAGCTAATCGAAACGTAACCCTTCTATCCTCCTGTTCGATGAAATTGGTTATTTCTATTTCCTTTGAGCAACTATTTGACCACTTTTCATGAAACTTGAAATAGAGAGTATATTGTGTATAGATTTATTTCATGTCTATAGATTTTAGAATTAGTCATATTATACACAATAAAAAGATATGCTGACTAACTAATTAACATATTTAGTCCAAAAATATGTTTGCTCTAGTAGATGGAAAATAAATGTTTTATAGAATTTATACATATGGTTACTAATGGTTACAAAAAATAAAATTATTATTATAAATAAAGCTTAACATCGGGATGAGTTTGAACACTTATATAATTTATATCAAGGAAATGTATATAGCAATATCATATAGAAATACTTGTTATGATAAATCTTACGTTTTACCTAAATCTAAGAAACTAATATATATATTGTTGTATATTTGATTGACTATAAACGCTCCATTTCACTTATGTATCTAAGGACATTGATCACGCTTACTAATGCTTTAATGAGATCAAAATATAAAAAATTATTTTAATTTTTAATGAATATAATAGTCGTACAGTCTAAATTATAATAAATATTATAACTATTCAAAATTTAACATGATAGTATTTAAAAATATATTATTCATTCAGTATTTCTCCCACGCTTTTCAGTAATTATTAACGAAAATTTCCAAAAATATATTTTTAGAAATCACAGTGGGTGTAGGTTTATAAAGCTTTTTTTATACTCGAAAGTCACTTGCCGTTTCTGTAATATGATACTTCTATACATTTTATAAGTTTCGTAATAAAAAAAATGCATATACATGTATTATGTAATTATATATATAATGTTATATATATATTACATATATAATGTATAATATACTATTATGTAATATTTTGTAAGAGTTTCGAACTAAGTGCCATTATTTTTTAAATTTTAGTTGATTTAAGTGCACTTGTGATGGTTCATTATCATCAAAGATGACCTTTTCTATTCTATACATTCTAACTAAATTTTCTGTGACATTGGTAATAAGTTGCTTTATAAATATAGAATATACCTACATATATATACACAAACAACAATATTAGTCTTTCTTATACCTTACTACCTTAGGTATAAGGTTTAAAATGTATCTATAAGAATTAATATTTTGAAAAATTATAATTTTAGAGTTTTTAATTCTAATATTACATTTTATTGTTTGACAAAATTCAGTAGTATAAATATTTTTAAAAAACAATGTTAACTCCAGACAACTGTCCATTAAAGAATTTAAATGATAGTCTTTTGAATTAATTTAAAATAGAAAGTACAAATAGTAGATATAATCTACTTATATTTGCATTTCGAATAGAACGTGAAATACAAAGTATCAACCATAATAAACTGTATTATCAAATATTTTATGAAGAAGAGAAACAAAGATAGCCTACAAGAACAATCGAAAAAAAAGTTTTTTTTAGTTTCTCGTTCTAATTGTTCGGATTATAATAGGAAATGTTTCACTCGGATAGATTATCAAGTAACTCAATTAACATCATTATAACAAATTAGTTAACATGGAGAGTTTATTCACATAACTGAAGTGTTTAATTATAAGCTCTACGATTATATTATTACCTTAGGTAGGTATATTAGTTGAATGATGGTAATAATACAATTGCTATAGTCATACACATGCACCTAATATAATCATCTTTACTGTATTTATAATTAACTACTATTAAATAATATGATATTAAATATCATTAAATAATACATGTTTAAAATTTAAAATGTTTAAATTGTAACTTAATACCAAATTACTTTACATAATATTATACCAATAAATCAGTATATTATTTATATTTAATAATGTTAATGTTTAGGTATTATATTAGTATATAATATTTGTTATTTTTTAGTCAGATAAATTGTTAACCACTAGAGTGTCTTAGCTAATATGGTAACTGTTTTGCTTTTGACGGTTATGGATTATAATTGAAATATAAAGATGAACTTTTATTAAAATAGTATTTTATATAAAATAACTTTTCTATATTTTTTAAACAACAAATTTTAATTTGTCTAAAACAACTTTATGCATTATATATTAAATATATACAGATCATACATTTAACAATGAACCACCATATTGTATTTAAATATAGTTTTTGTACTATTTATTATGCGTCTAAATTTCAAACTGTTTTTCAATAATTTTAACTTTTTATTAATTAGGAAGAATAAAATATATTGCATCCAATATCTTAGAAAGTCAAAAATTAAAACTACTAAAGTGATTAATATTAATAGAATATATTTTCTAATTAACAAATATTGTTTTAGCTATTTGTAGTAAATGATTTAACTCTTACAATACTGTATAATATGTGAAATTCTAAATAGTTTATATTTGATGAGAACTTAGTGTGAAAGTATTATTATTAGCACATAATATTATAATACACGAACAGTAAAGAATATTACACATTTTTTTCATTATTTGAATTCTAAATTTCTCCAAAAATGTATATAATAATATACTATTATAGTGCTATGCGTATGATGAATTCCTAGCAATTTTCAAATTACATATTGACTAGTTTTCACTCAACATGTATATTAAAGCTTTCTATTAAGCTCAAAAATATATAATTCGTATAAATAATCCCATGTATAAATATAATAACAACTTAAATATCTATTACTTTAATCAAGGCTTCACCTAATAATTTAATAACAAAACATGTGTTAACAACAATATAAAAAATCGTAAATAAATTTATTTGTGCATTGTAGGTGTAATTATTGGTTATACAAATAAATGCACTTTTTGGGCACACAAAAATATGAATAGTGTCACAATTTTGAATAGAAAGTAATTGAATATAAAACTTCATATATATATAATCATTGATCAAGAGTATTATATATTATGTATGTATAAAGAATATCGAGGATGAAAAACTGAAAAACATATGGTTTAATGTTTGTAATATATAGCAAAACCACCATAAACATTATTTCAAATGTCCAACGGTCAATACGTTTATAACAAAATAAAAGCGATCGACCTTTCCTTGAAAAACCCTTATGAATGTGTTGTGTCTTGTGTATATACTTACCTTACCTATAGAGTTTGGATTAGCAGTTTAAGCAATGTTGAAATAAAACATATTCTGCATTTCAAACAATTTTTTCAATTTTATAATGGCTTATTAATGACAATAATTTTTCATGTAAAAACTGATTTACTGCAGAAATTATTTTTATTTCCGATATAGGTTTTTTAAAGTAGCCAACCAAATCCTTTATAAGTAGGTATTACTTACAAATAATTAGAATGATGAAACTATTCTACTGGAAAAAAAAAATACACATATATATTATAATAAACAACAGAAATCGTCACTAAACCGTCACAAATATACACCTAAAAAAAAAAAAAAAAAACATTTGTAGATTATAATAGCATCTAAAAACATATATATAAGATTATTTATTAAATTGTATTTGTTCATAATATTATTATACTGTAGGATACAACATTATACAAAGTAATTACCTACTATACAATTACAGTACAGTTGATTACTTAATAATAAAATAATACAGTTCTTGGAAGTCGGAGTATATAGAGTATAGAAATCGCACAACGTCGTGTATTTCATTAATCATAAGTCATAAAAAAAAATAGAAATATCCTTTCTAAGCAATCATTAATATTATATTAACGTGCATTTATGTTTAACCCTAGAATATAAGTTCAATTTTACAATTTGAATTATTCATAAGCGAGTAATATTGAAACACGACTTGTAAGTATTGTGTAGTATCACTATAATATATGTATCTATTATATAATAATATCATATGTTTATAGTAGAATAGTTTATATTTAATAGTGATATTATGATTTGTTATAATGATCTAAAGTAATTTATTTGGTTGGATAATACATTGTTTGGAATTATAAATTTTTAAATTGATCATAACAATTAATAAGCAATTTTTCTTTTATCTCTAATCTCTATTGTACGTAGTAAATTAAACGAGTTATCTAATATGATTAAACATATTACATAAGCTTTGGTTGCAAAAGTTCGAAAATACATTTTTTCGAGGGATAGAGGAGGGATTCAGTCTATAAATTGGATAACCTTACTGCCAAAAAATTTGATTTCAAAACAAATTATCACATCCAATAAATTTCGAAGGGGTTTTATCACACCCCTGCTCCTACAATATTGTACGCCACTGTTTGACTATATTTGTAGTCGAATAAAGTGGTGTATATAGGAGTATAAAAGAAGAAAATATACGTCACAAACCTTGTATATCATGCATGTGTCAGCGTATGTACGAAATACGAAGGTGTAGGAATAAATAAATTACAGATACAAGAAGTTTATAAGAATAGAAGCATGTTAAAATAAATCACTTAGTGTCCGTTGAGGTGAGTATAAATTGTAGTAAAGGCTTTTATTTTTCGACTAAACGATCGATAAGGTTATATATGAAAAATTGTTTTATTCACATATAATTAAAATATGTGTACACTGTACGTAAGTGTGCGTGTATAGTATATCATACAAATATATTTATAAATATAAGTTGCTAAGATACGTTAAATACAATATCGAAGTAAACAAAATATTTTTATGTACGTTACTCGTTTAATCCGTCCTTTAAACCTAGAAAACCGTTTAATAATACCACTTTTTTTATAAAGGTATATTGCGGAAAAAGTCGAATCATTTTAACAGAATTTAAATGCCGATCGATTCGACGTGGTCCAAATTTCTGGTTTTATACAGCTATTTAGGGAAGCATTTATTTTTTTAAAGTCAATAAAAATTGATGTTATGCTAAAACAATTTATACATTGTCATTATCATTATTGTATATTGTTTTCGAATTATAAAACGCGCTAATCCGAAGATAATCCACTTTTATTATCATTGTTAATCTATATACATAGGTACCACGCGTTATTATTTAAAGTATAAATTATAATGTTATGTGGGAGCTAAATTATTGCTATAATAATATAGCTGTATACATATTAATAATAAGTGACATAATAATATGTCCTACGTCAGAATTTCATATTCTATCACCTTGACGACAAATCAACACAGTAGCAGAAAACGTCTGATTTGCGTGCCATCTTAAAAGGGTCTGTCCGATTTGTATAAAATGACCCTTATACAATAAAAATAATAATATACATTATATCCGTTATATTTTTTCTTATAGTAATTATTATTCATATTGCATATTATTTAGTATGTGGACAGTTGAGACTAATAAATAGGTACATATAAATTAATTAACAATTTTGAAACACAAAGACAATCTATTTGTTCAAATTGTATTGAAAACTAAATAAATAAATAAGTTTACTGGTTTTTTAAATTAATTATTTTAATACAAAAAATAATAATATATATACAACACTGTTATAACTTATAACTTTCAACTAATAATTATTTAGGAAACTTTATAAAAAAAAAAAAAATTATTAAAATAATTACTTATTATATCAGAATAAAATTAAAGAAAATAATTTCCCCTACCATACTTAAAAACTATGTAGTTGGAATTGACAGTAATAAAACCAACCAATAATTGTCCACATATTAACTTAGTAATTTGTTTGATAGTACCTACATAGGTATAATAAATAAAATAAATTATGATAAATAAAATTGTCATATAAGTACCGACATAAAATATTGATATAGATACTTTTTAACATTGAATTCGTACATATCTTTTAAGTATCCTATATAAACTACTACTAGGTGTGAAAAAATATAATCCGATTTTTCAAATAAATTGTTATTCATTCAATATTATTTTAAAAATAACTCAACCAAAGTAATTTTCCCGGGTAGCGTATGCCACAGGGGCTCTTTAGGGTCTGGTAATACGCAATACACCACAGCCATCGTTTCTTCGACTTTTGAAAATATACTTCAGATAGGTACTTTGAATGATATTCTTGAGATTGGTCTCCGTATAGTATTCTATGACTTCACTTTTTTTTTTAAATTACATCCTTTTAGTGTTTATTCGTAAAAAAAAATAACTGGAAAAAGAAAGAAATCACTTGGAGCCATATAAAAAGAGTGCGTTGGTTTTGGAACTACATTAACCTCATATTTTGATTAAAACTGAGAAAAGCAACACTCATGCCCAAATTTTTGGTTAAATATTATGAAAAGAACTGAATGAAATTCTTACTTTTTCAACAACTTTTCTGATAGTTCATCAACGGTTATAGCGAAAATGTAATTAAATTAACACGTGGTATATGGTTACATTCATTTCAGAGTGGTCGGCCGCTAAATTACGGTGACGTTGCCGAGGGGTACATCGTACATATATATTATATTTGGTACGTGTTTGTAAACACGTAATAATATTATAAACAATAAATTATAAGAGTGGTGAGGAGTGGTGTAACCCGTACGTTTTCAATCGGAATAAACCCGTTTGACATAATATTATAAATTATTATTATTTAATTATTATGTTACGACGTGCGTGAGATGACTTTCCCGGACAGCTTTCCCCGAGTATCGTATCATTAGAGCTGCCGCCATGCGTCTTACTAGACAATAGAAAATGGAAATATTAATAAATTTCATACACACACACACACATATATTATACAAAATATAATATTATATGTAATATATATATTATATATGTATGTATTATGTACGCAAGTGGCGGTAAAACTTCGTGCTGGCGGTGCTATTAATATTATAGTTTTTCCTCCTCCTATTTATTTTTTTCCCCCATTTTTTTTCTTACCGCCACCGACAACTGCGTGAGGAATTTCAATAATGGTAGTGGCGGTGGCCCCGGCGCACGATAGTCGATTTCAATTTATATTTTTCGACACTGCACGATAAATTCGTCGGGTTCGCTTTTTATTTTATTTTTCATTTATATTTTGTACTGTTCTCCCGGTTTTTATTTTACCTCGTGCACAGCTACCGTTCTTAAGTTTTTCACCGGAAAATAAAATATGCATATACCAGGTACAATATACTTACACTGCTATGTAAGAACCACACACATATAATATATATAATATTATATGGCCCCACGCCACACGTTAGACGCCTCCGCAATATTCCATAAACAATTTGTACGGGTTATACGATATAACTTTTCTTCATTACTCTTCTCGGACCCGCATGACTTATATTTATAAGTCACAAAATAATAACATTAATACAAAGTATACGCGAAATGTTTATATTATGACATGTCGTGAGTGCACAGAGACACAGTCCTCGTAAACAACACCCCACTTAAAAAATGTCCTTTTGGCGAAACCATATTAAACTATGAAATTATACTAAGACCGACGCGTCGTAAAATATTTATAACCTCGATAACCCTAACCAATCGACTACCGGACAACATAATAATTCGTTAGGCTGTTAAACATTTCACCGGCATTTATTGTTGTCGGAACGTCAATATAATATTCCCGTATTATACAGAAATCGTTATTTTTGTTAATGACCCGTTACAAATAAGACGTTACGCGCTATGTTAATATCTATTGCTTATATAACATATATATATATATATATATAAAAAAACAAACATTAGTTAGGTGCGACGACGTTTCAAACGGTCATAATATTTAAATGGCTATATTGTTATTATTCTAATTAAGTTTTTTTTTCGTCTTTTTGTCACAAACTCGCATTTTTATTTTTCATTGTTTTATAATATCATAATAGCATCTATGTCTTGAACGAACTAAAAGTTCTGAATTAAAATAGCGTTCAAAATATTAATATACGCACTACTGCATCATTTCATTATTGGATTTATTATTGGACGTAATATAATTCTATGACATGTGTACCTACACTTACTATACAGTCATTAATTGATTTTTAGCGACCAATCATAATAGCACATTTACACACAAAATATTTTAATTAAATTCATTACGGTACCTAATGAATAACGATAATTGACATGATAAACCTATTTGCATATTATGCTTTTTGTAGATAAACCGTTAAAATTATAGGTAACCGTAATTAATAATGATTCTCAAAAGTATACACATTATCTTAACCTTAATTTAAGTATTGTTTCTTAAAATGAATAATATTTTAAAATTTAAATTAAATATATCAATCATAAGAAAATAATATTAATAAATATATCGTTTTAGACTTGTATTAGTTCTTATTGAGAAATAGGTCGATTGTAATTTGAGTTCGTCAATATTCACGCCTAGGTAGTCAATATTAAAAAAAAGTCTGTTCGTTTTCTCGCTATGCTAATATTTTCGATATCGTTAATTTTAGCTTTTTAGATTCTTCACTTTTTTTTTTACTACAGCCGTTGTTAACTTCTTAGTTGCACCTAACGTTACTCATTACGATAATATTTTCAGCTACATGTAGGTAACTAACACTCTAGTTATTACAATGCATTTTAAAATTTGATACAAAACGACCCATACTTTCACAAATTTTAAATTTATTAATGTAAATTATTATTCAAACATACATTTTCCAGCTGTCATTTCTTTTACATTCTAATAGTCCAATACTATACTTTAACAATACATAGGTAAACTCATTTTTAGTGCTCGCATTTTAAATGATGTATGTATTATGTTGATGATTTTCATTGTGGATTTGTAGAGTATTTATTATACTATCCTATTGCTCTAATTTTCAACCGCAAAGTTATAAATAGTTAAAATTCCAAAAATGATTGAAGTATAATATTATGCAATATGCTCTAGCCAGGGTGAATACATGTTTATATACTATATAGTATACACACATGGAAATTCTTAAACATATAATTACTAGAAGATGAAATATTTTAAGGTCGTCCAACAAAAGATTTTTTTGAATCGTGTAATTGTGCATCTCTCGGATCTCAGTAGATCAAATTAAAAATAGATTTCCATCATTTTGTCGTGATTTATAAAATCTTTTTGTGATTTACGACTTATCTGAATTCTGAACACGTAAGCTTCATAAATTTATCCAGTTATTTCTATGGAAAATATATTATGATGATAATTATTTATAATTCTTTAAATCATACAGTAATTGGCAATTGCAGTTATATTGATAATTAAATTATATCAATTTGAATTCCTTAACATGAAACCATGTAGCGTGTATAATTATTATCAATAGATAGACAGGTGGGTAAAATACTAATGCGACATACCTACGTTTTTTTCAAAAATTCATTTTAATATCAATATTCTTTAAACAATAATGTAGTTTGGAACTTTTCATTACCTAAAGTAAGTACGTCACATAAATATATTTTAAAAACACCATTGCAAAATGTTTATAAACATGTAAAATAAATACAATATACAAATAAAGAACTTACACACGTCCTATATGTACATGATTGGAGTATATTCAAACAAGATTTAAGTATAAAATATAAAAAAAAATACTTAAATGCAATGTATATTTAAATAAATATTTTAATAATATAATTTTATGAATTATATATAATATTTATTATTTACATATATTCTTTAAAACTGTATTTCCCACTAACTATTAATAGTAGCATTTAGTATAAGAAAATTAGTTGACGATCCCGAAACTTAATAAAATATCATATTAAATTATTTTCTATAACTTATCTTTTTTAAATATATAATTCGTTGCAATTAAGTATCTACATAAGATAAATAGCTAGTATATATAGTTCATTAGTTTAACTTAAGATTTTGATTATATCAATACATTTATTTTATATTATAATAGTGTACATACTTTCATAAAAAATATACCTATATAGGTAATATTCACAATCGCTAGTTGTATACTGGGCATGTTAAACTTCATAGATTATAATCTAGATTGTATGTATTCTATACAGGGCAATAAATGAATATATTATACACCGATCATTAATAAAATGCAAAGGTATCACGCAGAATTGATTAATATTTTTATACTTTTATGCATTTGTTGAGCAAATATATTTTGTACAAAATGCATTTATTTAATAATATTGTATTGGTTCATCAGGAAGACAGGAACTAATAGTATATATAATTTTGTTAAATTGTCGACTACAGCTATCTGATGATTGGATTTAGTTGGCTCACATTTCCGGATTTTGTTATTATTATTTTACTTTTTTTACCTTCATAATTTAGATAACTGCGTAGATTTGTTCTTGTATTACGCCGCCCACACGATATATTATATAAACTAGGTACCCACGGCAAAGTTTCACAGTCCTTCCCGGCTTTTTACTGTGTATTAAGGTGTAATAGGAGATGCGACCCAGGTTCCAATTTACTGTTATTTGCAGATAAGCAAAAGTTTCCGACTAAATGGTGCAAACTGGATTCCAACCGTCGTGATTGGCAGATAGTCCGTGTTCTAACGATTTCTTATATAATATGGACCGGTCTGATTATGTTGAGCCAAACGACTTGTAGACATATACTTTGGTTTTGGTGTAATATAATATATATAGATTTTTTCAATTTCATTATATAGCTGCAGCAGTGGTTGTCTTCAACTATAAGGGCTGTAGCAGAATATACACACACCTAATAAAACCGAAAATAAATAAAGAGCGAACAATTTTTACGATTTTGAAAGAGAGAAATAATAAAATTTATATTTTTCAATTCATACGATAAATGCATACGTGTAGATTTGCCACGTACGCGCTTTAAACGATATGCCATTAAAAATGCAACACTATTGTAGTCGATGTTCGGTGATATAATATATATTTTACGTTTAATAATATAAAATAATAACTACCCATCTTAAAATATAATTCACAACGACATATTTCGTTCCATGTACCAATCATATCATTCTAATTTTTTTTTATTATGTACCTATTATTTTTATTACATTAAATCATTGTGAAATAAAACCTAGCAAAAAATAGGTCACACTGTTTGTTAAAAAAGTTTTTTCAAAACATTCTCACTAATTTTAAAAATCAGTATATTCTACATTTAATATAATAACTAAATACAAGCATTTATTTTTATAAAATGTAAATGTCAAACTGTTATAGCTAATTAATTTTGCATCGAAATTCTATTACAAAAATATATGTTTACTAACTTATTACATTTGAAATGATTCTTATAAAATACATTTAATTTCCAAGAACACAAGATATTTTAAAAACAAATTCTAAAGCAAAAATACCAATCGAATATTTTTTGTAAAAACTTTAATTGTTTCAAAACTTCAGAAAATAACCGTTTTCATTTATTTGTTAATTTTTTTTTTTTTTTTTTTTTGACACTGGAAAAGTGGCTAAAACAGTTATAGAAAAAATGTTTTATCTTTTTAATGATAAAACGGAATATGAAAAAATGCACATAAAAGTGATCATCGTTAACTGCGAAGACGCAATAATTATTATTTATTAATAAATAACAAAAACTAATACATATTATTATTCAATGCCAAAAATCAATAAACGACATGCACCGTTTATGATTTTGTATTTGTTTATCACAAAAAATCGTACTAATTATAAACATATTATTTAGCTGACACAATAAATTTGAAAGTCAACTGGTTTCACAGTTGTTTTAACTATCTGTGTACAGATTACAGAAAAAATAAGGATAATTATTCTTTGTTTGTGGACTTAATATTTATTATAAGCTACACTTAACACGTTTTATAATAATTGATAACATAAAAATTATTTTAAAATTGATTGGAGTCATGGGCTTGTAGGTAAAGGTGTTCAAACACCCCCTGACATTAAACATAAAACTATTTTAAAATAAATATTGTAAATTAAACTTAATGTATATCTAGATTCTAGAGTAAAGCCCTCTCCGAAAATATTTTCTACTTACGTCCATGATTGGAGTTACCACATAAATTTGAAATGTAATAAAGTAAAGTATAAATCTAAAATCGTTTTGATACCATGATTTACACTTCACCTATTGATTTTGGAAGTATAAAACATTGAAATAATAATAATCATAGGAACAATAACAATAATTAAAACGTTATTCTTACGAAATAATATTACAGTGTTCAACGACAATATTTATCATCATTTATAAATTATAAGTAAAGTTTATATACATACAATTTCCTCGTTTACCGTGTACATAAAATAAATAGTGAAATAAAATTTTATCTGACGAATGTCATTTTATTATGATAGCTGTTGTATTTATTAGAAAATATATTAAAAGTACCCACTTTTTACAATCTCTAGCCAACCGCTCGCAAAGGTATTGTATTTCTGGTAATTGAATTACTAAAATATTTTAATAAAGTCCGTGGTTGTATATAAAAAGGATAATATTCGTCTGTGTTAAAGTTTGAGACACATACACGTAACGGAACCTGCTTGTCTGAGCCGGAAATTATTTTTTTTTATTACTTACCTTACACGGTAATAGTCCGGTATATAATATAATAATGATAAGCGTAAATATGAGTACGTGTGAATATTTGTATCTGACAACAACTGAAGGCAACTTATTAGATTCTTTGACAAGTTAAATAATCTGATAGTTGACTATTTAATCAATTTATCTAATCACAGCTGATAATCTATTTGCCGCACAAACAAGCATGGTAATAAAGATTACTAATTAGATATTGGAAATAATTGAAATCGAACACGTATTAAGAATTTTTACTACATTGAGATATTTTATTGTTTAATTAAAAAAAATAATAGCTACTTACACGATTAAATCGATATAGTTTACTATTTTGGTTATTTTGGTATTTACATGAATATATAATTTAAAAAGGAAAGTCACTAAAATGCAAAATGTTAGTATCATGTTACGTTATAAATTATAATACAGTTACTATTTTTAATAATAAATAAAACCATCAACAAAAAAAAAAAAAAAATGTAATAATATTATAACAGTATGTTATCAAAATTATGAAAAACAATTATATTTTAGAATGATTATAACTGTTTTGAGTTAATATAAACAAGATGGTGAAAATTATTCTTGTTATAATATTTTTCAAAACTGTCAGCTTTCGGTTTAAAGTTTTTAAACCCAATTTTAACATGCTATGAACATTCTGTATTTTCTTCATCTTCAGGAAAAAAAAAATATTTCATCAACTATAATGTATCTTAATTATTTTTATTTATAAACTGTAACCTTAAAAATATTAAGGTCGTAGAGATGGATTTTAATGAGTAAAATTTAAATTTAAGGATGATCAAAAGCCTCACGTCTATAGATTTAGCAGCCGAAAAGATACAAAAGAATAAGTTATAAATGTTAAAACACGTCAAATTATTATCAAGAGTGTATATTATAATTTATAGAGCGTCATGAATATCAGTACTAACACAATTTGGAGATGAATCGTATATGAACATTTAATATCAATTTGAATAAAATGTCATGAATACTTTTGAACAATTTTTATACTACCTATAATGTGTTTAATATGCATTTGTCTCTCTGTGAATCATTTTACGACATAATTTACCTATTTTATTAATAATAATCTACAAATTATTTGTTGAATTTTATATTTTTAATATAAATTATATAATATATATAGTAGCCAGTAGGTACAAAAACATATATGGAAAATAAACTTATTTCGTAATTTCATATTGTTTTATATCCACAGTATTCAAATTAATATTATTATTTATTATTTAACCTTATATGAACCTATATTATTATTATAACACTAATTGACTATAAATCTCGAAATAATAATAGCAACATTAAAAAACTTTGAAAATAAAATAGTTTCTTCTAACCAAAGTACGAGATTTTCTTGACAACCAACGAAGTGGAAAATATTAAACCAAAACAATATAAACCCTTATGTCCTAAGCTTTCGAGCAGAAATATCCTGTCACTACAAGGAATATTTGTAGAATAATATACTGTTTAACCACGAGTAATTGATTAAATCGCTAAAAGATGTTTACTGGCAAGGAAAATTAAGTAAAAAATTTTTAAGCTCATGAACAAAAAAATTTGTTAAAGTTAAATTTAAAATGAAGGTGTTTCAATATATAATAATATTTTGTTTTACGTTTTATTTTTGTAGATGATATTTGTGAGGAATGGCCTCATAACTTCCAGCCAGCTCCTGGATATTGGATAGAATGTTCTCGTCAAAAAATCACTAGTGAAACAGGATATGTTGAAGAATCTGGATCTGACGAGCGTGAGTTAAATAATGGCTCAAATTCAGACGGAGCAGATGGTGCCCAAGAGTATTTTGGAAATAGATATGGACGGCCTCGAGGTTCAGATAGTCTGCTACTAGAAGATGACGAATATTATCCGTATGATGATGATTACATCATGCCACCATCCAGGTACTGTAGTTTAATAGAAATATAGTGATATATTTACTAATTATTAATTTATCATTTTACAGACCAAAAACTTCAATTGAAGAACAATGGGAGAAAAATCGGTGTTTTGAATTGACTTCTGTAGAACAAGAAACATTTGAGAGGTACTTTTATCAAAAGGAACATTGGAATTACTTCACAAATGATGAAGATTTAGGCCCAATCATCCTAAGTCTTAAACAAGAAACCATTAATGGTCGAGACCAATTTAGGTACATTCCATTTCAATAAATAATTTAGGATAAAAATACATGTATTTACTATTGGTTTTTTCATAACTAGGATATTGGTCAGAGCAATCAGCTACACAGTTCATGGCTTAATACCAGCGTCTTGTGTATTTGCCGATCGCTATAATCGTGAGGAAGTGGTCAGGTCTCTAGGTAAAGAGATCAATTTAAATCCACCTTTAGTGCTGGGACAATTACCTGATACGGCCGATGAACTACTAAAACTAGACCAAGTGTTCATGAAATCTGAACTCAAAGTTGGAGTAATATACGTCAAAGAAGGCCAAACTACTGAAGAAGATATATTGGACAACAATGAAAATAGCTTAGCATTTGAAGAATTTCTTGGACTTTTAGGAGAGACCAAAAGACTTTGTGGTATGATAACAAATCAAATATTAATTATTATCATTTTCTTTATTCATTACATATTTTATAGGGTTTGATAAGTATCGAGGAGGGTTAGATACAGTACACGATTTGACTGGAACACATTCTGTTTATACAAATTGGAGAAATATTGAAATAATGTTTCACGTTTCAACTATGTTACCTTATGAAGCACACGATGCACAAAAAGTAAAATTTAAGACAACTTTAAATGAATTGTAAAATTAAAAAATCGTATCATATAATTTACAGCTGCAAAGAAAAAGACATATTGGTAATGATATTGTGTGCGTTGTATTCCTTGAAGCTGATGATACCCGATTTTCGCCAGCATGTATAAAATCACATTTTCTTCATACTTTTATATTGGTCAGAGTAAGTCCAAGAATTCGAAGAAAAACAGAAAGAACTAAATACGAAGTAAATAAATGGTTTAAATGATTAAATTATTAACCGTTATTGAATTAAATGAAATCATTAAATAATCTTTTTCCAAGGTATCTGTTGTAACTAGAGATGAAGTCGGAGCTTATAAACCATATCTTTGGGAACAATCAGTTTTTGAAGAAAAGGATATGTTTCGTGAATGGATCTTAACAAAGATCGTAAATGGCGAACGGGCAAGTTATTCAGCACCAAAATTTGCGAGAATGCAAGAACGTACTCGTAGTCAAATGCTCGAGGATATTGTTGCAAACTTACAAAATCATTGTGAGACTGGTCAAATACCTAAACCATATAGGTAAGTAATAGTTCTTATACATTATTGTTATGCATATAACACTGGAGTATAACTTTACAGGAGAGGTTCCTGGAGACCAATAGGGCACATGAGGCCATCCAGTCCATTACTTGATTCGGTTAGGGATCGGTTTGAAGACTACGATACTCTTGCTAAAGATTTTACGAAATTCTTTATTAACTCCGAATCAAATGTATCCATAAACGGCCATTTGTTTGATGTAGTATTTTTAGTAGGCCAAAGTAAGCAAAAGACGAAGTTTATCGGTGTACGAGCAATTTTGGGTGTCAGAAGTCGGTATGTATCATGATAAAAAGATCATTTAAGTAATTTAAAATAATAAAAATATTGAACTTTTATCTTAATATTACTTTATATCTAATAGCGTATTCCAAGAAATGTTATATGGCATTTCCACCGGTTTTGGATCCCCTCAAATGCCGGTTGCTGAACTATTAGCCCGAGGTCTTCCTAGTTTACCCTCTCAACAACACCAAAAAGCAAAAAGTAGTAACTTTTTACAAGTTCCAGATATAGAAACACCAAGGTTAGTATATTCTTGGAATTTTATTACATTTTCCAATAAAAATATTGGAGAAAAATTAAAATTAAAATATTTTAAAGGGCCAAAAGTGTTCCTAGCTCTCCGATGATGCGGAGAGCTATTTCCAGAATAGGAACGATTACTGCTGGATGGAGTAAGTCAATAAGAAAACAACAAAATCTGTCAGCTGATGATAAAAAGAAATGGGCTTCTTCTCAAGATTTTAGCCGTAAGTAGATTTATAAGGTTAAAAATCTATAATGTTGAAATTATCTCAACACATATTAAATGTCCAGATAAAGAAAAAGAAAAGGACAAAGAAAAGGAGAAAGAAAGGTTAGCTCAGTTGTCCGTGCCTAAAGTAAGTGTCTGTCCAAATAATGGAGGGGACAAGATTGATCGAGCGAAACTCAATCAAATCGAGGTAACTCAATAATAATAAATGTTTACTAACCTAGTAATTATTCACTTATAAAATAAATAACTTTATTTTCCCATTAGTTTTCAATCATTGAATTTGATCCGGACACATTTCGAATATTACTGGATTACTTACATACGAGCTCCTGTAAAATCACTTGTGCAAATGTCCCCGGGCTAATATGTGCAGCTGAACACTATGACTTGCCAGAACTGTTGCAGGCATGTTTCCATCATACAAAACAGCATTTAAGAGTAGATGTGGTAAGTACACTTTTCTTGATTGAATTTTTTTTTTTTACCCGTCATAATTATAAACTTGTTTCAGATATGCCTAATGTTAAATAGTTTGGAAAATTACGTATGGAGATATAATTCAGCAGTGGAGTTAGTTAATTTGATATTTACTTATATCGAACAAAACGCATTAAGGGTATTTTATTTTTTACATACTCAAAATATTATATGTATACATATTACATACAGTTTGTTTTTTATCTCGGTGGATATGTCTAGGTTTTGAATCACTGTGATTTCCTTACGCTTTCCGAATCACTGGTACAGCAGATAATGTGTAGGCCACTCGAAGTGTCCGAAATTCGAAAGTTCCAGGCAATGATAAAATGGGCAACCAATAAGAGCCAGACAAAAACCAACGCCAAAGAAGAATTTCACCATATCATGACAAGGCTGAAAAAAGATATTAATCTGGTTAAAATTGCACCCAACGATCTCATAAACGTAAATAAAATATTATTGTGTGTAGAAAAAGTAACCGAAATTTCATTAAAATAATTATTTTAGATCGTGTTACCTACGCGAACTGTCGATAATCAAGACATTCTGAGCACCCTGTGCAAGCAAGCTGGTACCGGGGAGTACAAAATCGAAAAGACTGTATTCGAGAGGCTCAGCAGACATAGGTCTGATTGGGACCACGTCGAGCCTTATCTATAAAATAAAAAATCATTTTGAAAAGAAGACCACTAATAATAATATTAAAATTTAGTTTTTACAAAGAAATGTATGTTTTGTGATTAGTTTAAGATTTATTATACAAACATGATGTTTTGTAATCATATCGCTGAGAGATTTTTATCTTTCACATAATAATTGCTATAAATAATAATTAAATAATAATAAATAAATGCATACATAAATTACTAATCAATTATATTATAAATTAAAATTATTAATAATAATCTAAGAAACAATCAAGTTTTCAACTGTTTATTTTCGAGTTTATAACTTAATACTTATGTGTATATTTTAAATTGC
This sequence comes from Aphis craccivora, assembly GCA_009835225.1. Taxonomy (NCBI): domain Eukaryota; kingdom Metazoa; phylum Arthropoda; class Insecta; order Hemiptera; family Aphididae; genus Aphis; species Aphis craccivora. The sequence goes on from VUJU01000547.1 coordinate 25,798, forward strand.
ATGGTATCTATGTTGTATGATTTTCGTAAAACAATATGATAATATTATATAATATTATAACAATTATAATAATAAAAATAATCTAAACCATATAAACGTATAATTAGAGTGTGAAGTGTTAACGTTCATAATATTATATATGTGTAAATAATTTGTTTATGGTAACTATAATACGTATACCCAATAATTCAGTGTTTGCTTTTCAGGCAGTTTTAATTTAACTTCTAACTTATTATACTCGAAATATAGATCAGGTAAACTAATAATTAATCTATTGAAACTATATTGATCAGCATTATAACATTTAAACTATTTAAGTCAGTCGACGTTTTACTCGCCAAACTCTCAGTTACGACAATATAATATGCATATTTTTACAATACTCTAAAATCTCATCGGTTATAATACGACGTTTTATTAATCTCATAAGCCTTTAGACTTGTGTGCCGAATTAATTTCCACAATAGCGTGTTCACAACTGATTATTTGAAAAATGTCTACTGGCCGAAAATTCGATTTAAAATAATAGCACTTATTAATGCCTTTTTTACGTGCGAAATCATTCTGAAAAAAAAATGTCCTCTGTAGATATGATTTAATGCCAAATTCGGTTTTTTTTTTTTTTTTTTTTGTAAAAGTTAAACTTTCTTAATAGATTCTCTCAATAAATATATTATATTATTACTGTATCTTCTCACTTCAATAACAGATCTTACTGTAAACAAATGAAGTAAAATTATCACCAGTTGTCGTCTCACACCATATTTAACCTTAAACCACACACTTGATACATTTGACGCATTATAACTCAATAACTCTAAAACAAATAAAATAATAGATAGCATACTTAACCCAAAGTTATTATTATTCATTTTTAAGCAATATTACATTATCAACTAAGTTGTCTCTATGCAAAACATTAAAAGTTAAAATAATCATAATTTGTATTAAAATCGAATAACGTTTGTGAAAATAAAAAATTGTGCTACGTACCTGATTAAACTTATGATTTCCATTAAAAGTATTAAGTATATAAATAATAAAAATAATTAAATAATTATTGCTTCCATAAAACGATCAAAATTATGAGTTTCGAAAAAATGTATCAAAATATTCAGCAAATTAAATTTAATAATTTCCAATGTTTGTTTTTTGATCTATTTTATTTTATAAAGAAGTGCTTATATTATCATTATCATTATTATTATTATTTTTTTTTTTTTTTTTTTTTAATAAATATTTAGACATTTGACTTAGAAGACATTTTATGATTTTATTTTGTTCATATTTAAATGGAATATGGTGTTAAGTTTTAAAAATTTTAATCAAGCGCATTGTTGTCGCACACTTGTTTTTTACTGTGATTGTATCAGAATTCAGGGACATAAAATATTAAACTGTATAAAAAATAATTAATAAATAACAACGCCAAGACAGAATGAAAAAAATTACTCGAAATAGATAATGTAATAATGTTGGTGTTGTTTTCGGTGTTTGTAAACTTTTACATTGTGTAACAAATTATAATATATGTATATTATAAAATGTATAATATATATATATATAAATAGTATATACGTATAATATATATTTTTAGAATAGTTACATTGTTATGATAATGTTTTTAATGTCAACCCTTCGCGTGATGAATTTCATATAAACAAAATGTTCACCAAAAATGTGTGATGCCTGCCTATTGTTGGAGCATATTATTACAGTTATTATATTATTGTAAAATGTATGTATGTTTTTTTTTTTGTTTTGACGGACGTGAAAATAAATAAAACGTTCTATACAATATTTTAACTGAAGTAGTTTGTACTTATATTAAAAACAAAAACTAATAATTACACGGAAATAAACTTAACGCCCAATTATTATTGTATAAGACAAATAACGATGTAAAATTCTGAATTCAATTAGCTTATTAATTATTAAAAAAAATTTGATAACATTATAATCAATGCTCGAGACTTGTAGCATTTGCATATTTTTTTCTAAGATTTGAAATGACAGTAGAGTATAAACTACAAATAAATTTTATACTTGAAGAAGTTCAGAAACGAAAAACGTTAATGTTCTTTTTTCATATTACCGAGTTTTTTGCTTAATTGACGCTGTAACTTATGATGAAGTCTCAAAAAGTGTATTGTGTATTATAATAGCCACCTTACTGTTGTAAATTTACACATTACACATAACACGTGGCTAAATTATTTCTGTGTATATTTATGTGATCGCCTTCAGATAAAATGATAATAGTGATTTTTCAAAGTAACTGATTAATAATAATAAATTGTTAATTTATTTAACTGATACAGCGCCTTACATAATAAAATCGAATATGCATACAGCTCTTAAAGCACTATATACAAAAATGACCCAAGTTCATTTGTGACACTTGATACTCGTATGGTGACAAAAAAAATTAAAGAGTAATATAAATTTGTCGATGAATCCCTTTCCCTAGTTTATAAGTACATACAATGCATGAACAATACATAAATACATATTTTAATACATAATAAAAATAGGTAATTCTTGAGTTAATGTTCCATTTATTTTCTCATGTTCTACACTATCATATAATATTATTAATATTACCGAACCAAATACCATGTACAAAATAATACCCTATTTTAAACATGTACATTTTTATCAAATAGCAAAATTCTCAGCATACAATATGGATTATTATTGGTATATTTATCGCCTAGCAGAATACATAAAAGTTAAAAATTAAACTAACAATATGGTATAAAATCAATTTATTTTTTTTTCTATTTAACTCATACTCATGTTACTCATGTAAGCAGGATGGTATAGAACGGGGGTGGTATCAATCGAAATATTAATACAAATAATATTAGAAATTCTTCATATTATAATATGTACCTATTGAATTATAATTTATAACACTTTTAAAAAATGAACTTAATATAATATTTATGTATTTTTTCATATTATTACAAAAATCGAAAAAAATAAATAAATAGACAATAAAATTGCAAACAAATTACTATAAATAACTCAAGAATAGCCAAACTATTTTTTGTAATGTATAATGCCTTGTGAATAAATTATTAAATAATAAATAAATATATTGTAAAAACAAATTTCTACAATTTTTCTTTTTCAATTACAAACAAAAAAAAAACCAATACCGATTTTGTAAAAAACAAAACTAGTAGTTATACATTTTCCAGTTTTTTCAATTACTTTTTATTCTTCTTTTTGATATTCATGAAAAGTACCTACTGTGAATTTTTATTTTAAATGCACACGGTATCTACTAACTTAAATTTTGTACCAGAAAATTATCATTAATGTTAAATATGTATGTATTCTTTCTGCTCCAAAAGGTGACAAATTATGTTAGATAATAATAGACGTCATCAAAAATAACACATGTTACGATAAAACCAATACTTGCATCGCTTTTCTCAAAATTTGGGACAGAAAAAATAAATACATATTTAACATTAGTGATAATTATTTTAAAATATATATTTTTATATCGCATATCAATTTAATAAATTGAAATATGTTATTTATAATTACAGGTTAAATATTTTTTTATCTTTTTTTATATTAATTTATGTCTTATTAAAAACCATTATTCGTTCTATTGATAAAGGCTACCACGTAACTGTTTCAGCACAACAATTGAAATTATACATCTGAATTTATAGATAAGGGAACATTTTTACTAAAGTAGTACCATACACTGTCTATCATGAGTCATGATAATCTACTAATAATCATTATAATAGTATTGGATTATTTAACCAAGGTGATTTCATAATGTCCGAATCAAATAGAGCGAAATTATCTTAGTAATTGTATGTCAAATAATTTGTATACTCTAAATTATTTATCAAAGATTCAGTGAAATAATAAAATTGTTAGTATTATTTCATAGTATATCGGGTGATACATTTACCATATTAAGATACTCATTATTTCAAAAACTATCAGTTTTTTAATAATTTAATAATTTAGTTATTTTTATTTAATAATTTGAACTCGTTGAAAAACAACACTTTCCTTAACATAAGTGTATTATATATTTGTTATGGTTTATAAAGATTGTTGTTTTGTTGATTTGTAAAAACTAAAAATAATGTAAAAGACATATTTTCAAAAACGTGTTTTCTGTTATAATGAGTGTCTTATGAAGCACTCGGTATTACTTTAGAGTTAGTGTATATGTATTTGCCTATACTCTAATCCTTCTAAAAACTTAAGTAGAACAGTACAATATTATTCTAAACAAATACTAAGCTACTTAACTGTCTTAAAACAATGTAAATACTAAATAGCATGATGATTTCAATGTCTGTAAAATTCTCAAATGCTCGGAGAAATTCTTGAGTTCAATTTCAAAAGTAATATGGACTTTTTTATAATCAAAATTATATTTTAATAGTATCTCATCGTTCAACCGTTGTCCATACAATGTAGGTAGTAGGTACATAATATTATAATGTATAAAATATATTATTTTTTTGATGAGAAACATTATCGATATAATTACAGACAATAAAATATAGATATATAAATGAACAATAACAGGTAGGTAACTATCATGAGAGGTTGCTTCAAGCACTTCCTATGGAAGTCGTCATCAGGTCACTGATAACCAGATGTCTTTATCACGGACGTGATCCACCGCACGTGATTGGCCACATTGGCGTATATCCCGTACTTGCTGTGCCGGCCACAGCCATAGCCAAAACTTGTAACACCCACCACAGTCCACCGGCCACGGATATTACACAATAGTGGTCCGCCTGAGTCACCCGAACATGTATCTGACCGACCGTTCCTGTACCCCGCACAAAACATATTGTCCGTGATCTGATAACGCCAGTACGCAGCTCGACACGTCCGCTGACCAACGATCGGAACCTACGGATAGAAATGTAAACATATACATGTCAATATTATATACGTATGTATTATATGTTATGTATCACAGGTAAAGCGCAACATTTGCGCACTTTGGAAATGTTTTTTTAAATTTTTTTAAACATATGAATCTGAATATGTAATTAAATTAGTTCAAAATAATCAAATTTAGGTAATTAATTTTTGTAGTACCTAGTAAGAATGCTTTTATTTTAACAAAATGGAAATGGTTTCTGATGGAAAGTTGTATCTAGTTGGTATTTTGAGGAGTCAAAAATAAAAAATTCCTAAAAATAATAATCGTAACTACAATTTTGTAATTAGGAAAAACCAAAAAAAAAAACGTTAAGGAAAAACGGTTTTAAGTAAATCTAAAATTAAATTTCTGCTTTTGGTGTAGGTAACTCAAAAACGAATAACCGAGTAGATTTTGAAATTTTTACAAAATATTTATATCATTGTTTTTTTATTTAAGATGAAATATTCATAATATTAAGGCTTTTTTGAACTATTTATGAACATGTTCAACTTTTCAATAATTTTTTTGGGAGGGGAGGGAGTTCTATACAATGTGATTTAAAATTATTTGTTAGGTAAAAATAAAAATTATGACATTTTTTTAAGATACTATCTATGAATCTATTTTATACGTTTTATATTTATACTATACTAATATAAAGATAAAATTAAATGTCGAGTTGTATAAGTTTTTTTAATAAAATACTATATTATCTAAGCAAAAATTATGTCCACCTACCATAATATAAAAATTAAAATTAAAAGCTTTAATTGCTATGTAAAAAAAAATATATATATAATAGGTACTTAGTAATACTATAGTCTGTCAAAACACTTCCGCTTAGACTTGGTTTTCGTATACAATGATATATCATTGAATTCAAATTTAACATACGCATAATAGCATAATACTACTCGTATAATAGTGACCCACTAGACTCCTTTTTTTTTAATGTAATTATTTAGATCTGAATAAAAGGATTATATAATTAGGTAGGACAGGTAGGTAATTGAGTAAAAACAAAATATTATAAGATCCAATCTCAATTTTTCAAAATAATTCATCTACAAAATTACCAAAAAATATAATTATTCAATACCTTTTAAGACTTACTGAATTACTGTTTACCGATGACTCATATTATGTATATTTTATCAATTTGAATAATATATAAAAATGGCAAAGAGTTCTCTAATGAGAGACAATTTGATATTACAAAAATTTGCAGCTAGATTGTTAAACAATTATCTAAGTCCTCATTGTTCTCAACTATTTTTTTTTTAATTCTATTGATGAAAGTTATAAAATATTTTAGCCGATTAATCATTGTAAAAACTACATTTTTGTTCAACAGATATAACACATTATTAATACTATATTGTCACTTGTCAGTTATTTATTAATACAAATATTTTATAACTCAGCTAAACCTTTATGTAAATATGAAACACAACTATTGTCTGCTTATTTGATACGATAATCATTAATACTGTAAACTCGCAGTTAACTTTGTTATCTACTTAGAACCAATACTAAACTATATATAATACATACCCTAGCTTCCCGAAGTATTTTAGATCCATAAGAATCTTGCGATTTCACTTTTCCCCATCCAATAACTACACACATTTTAGGCTTCCGTTTCCATCGTTCGATATCAGAAGCCGGAAGACAAGCTGGCTGTAAGTTTAATCCACCATCTATTACTGAATCCAAGGTACGTAATTTTAACAAAGCCATATCATTATCAATTGTATTTGGATTGTATTTGGGGTGTATTATAATACGTTCAACCTATAATTGATATGAAAATAGCTATATATTATTACTTAAGTTCACATTTGAAAATCTTAAATGCCATCCACAATAGTAAAATGTATAACGGTATGCGTATGCTGTATATATTATACATAACATAAGTCATCCATACCTTTAATCTGATTTCATCGCCTTCATACACAGATAAATCGTATTCCTTTAACATCACGAATAATTTTTGTCTAGAACAATGCGCAGCTGTGAGCACCCAGCCAGGAGCTATGAGAGTACCGCCACAAATTATATCCTAATAAAAAAATTGAAAACGCTTAATGTAATGGACGATGTGAACGATATTTACTATCACAATACCAGAAATCCATTTAATACCGCAACTTGCCAAGGCCAATGGAATTTCCCAGATTCTTGACCTCCCATTATTTTAATTAAAAACCTAGGAGTCTTGTAACCGGGATTGGTAGTGGAAGCAACATTGATGCCACATGTAATATTCATGGACACACCATACCCATCACCTAAAATTGCAATGCAAAATTGTCATTCAAAAAATAAACACATCAGTTCTATGATAATAATTTATAACCTTTGTTCGAGAAACTTGAGTTGAGCTGTTTGTAGTAATTCGTCACGAGCCCCAGGCATCTCGAACCAGTCACAAAACAATAAGATGATTCGGTAACGACGTTCGATCCACAAATTTTCGACCTTAGACAATGTCTGAACACGCGTCGTATGCAAATTATTTAAATACAGCTTGTTACAGACAAGACACCTGCAAGGCGGGGATACCACTAGTGGCATAATCACCCTTCCCTCATATTTCTCCACTTTAGAATATTTTGCATAATATATTTTTATTTAAAATATATGTTTATGAAAGTTAATAATTTTTATTTTTATTTTTGAATCTTTTGCATAATATATTTTTATTTAAAATATATTTTTATGAAAATTAATAATTTTTATTTTTATTTTTTGTACTTGTTGAAAATTGTTGATGATTCATATTAGGACAATGGTATTAGACAATTTTAACAATCTATATGTTACGAGCACAAAAAATAAGAATGACATACCTACCTATAATATAAACGTGAACACTAGCGTACTAACCTTTGTCTGACCGTAATACATCTATCCGAACACAAACTCCAATCCGACCAGTCCGAATAGACGCTTTTCCTGTGGCGTCGTCTTTGATTGTTAATCGAATTCGTCGTCCTATCCTGCAAAATCAATAAATAGGAAAACCTGTATTATAGTCAGTCGAGTTTCACCAGTGTAAGTAGATTATTATCTGAAATTGATAAATGATGGAATCGGCAATCGATTCTTTTGATCGTGCTCATGGTAAAACATAGTAGAAACACATACATCATTTAACGGCATCAGCCCATTGTACTTGTTCGTGGAATTTACAGACAATAACGGTAATTGAGAGCCATTGGCCAAATATCGCATCGCAACGACGCGAGAATGATCGTTTCGAAAGTCTTTGGACAGTCGTATATCCTAAAGTATATAAACACATACAAAGTTCATTACGATAAGGGACTCAAATAGTTAAATTTATCGCGGGATGAACGGGCAACATAATACATAGGTAGTAATCGTGTGACGGCACTTACCACGAATTGTGTAAATAATATCAACCAACACAAACGAAATTTAAACATGCTTGTCCCGTCAACCGACTCGTCGAATAGATTGGGACGAATCTTTTAAATCTATTCGTTCAAATGAAAACCAAACCCCTCTTTTCACTATACCTAATGGAAACGTGTACGTATACGGAGTGTTCTGGTTTCCCTTTATGCAGTATTATTATTATTGTTATTATTATTGCTAATTTATACCAGCCGGTTTTGGCTAGACCATTATCATTATTGCTTTACTCAACACACATGCCCATTTTGGAGATAGGCTAACGTGTAATTATGCCAGAATACCGTAAAAACTCATCGATTGTTATTCACATATGATTATGATTATTATTACTATTACTATTAACGAATCTGAATTCCATAGGCGAGTTCGATCGATTTTATCTGATACTGAAATGCTTAATGTGTTTCGCATACTTCCTCAAAACGTATACCCAAAATATCAAACATATACATTTTATAACATACACACATATATATATATTTATTTATTATAAAATAGATATTTGTATATACGTATGGGAATGTTGTACAAGTGCCCGTAGATTATATCAATCACGGTGATAATGGACAATAACATTATTGTGTATTAATGCGAGTGTTCTGTGTATCGGACACGTTCCATTTATATAGCGATAATTTATATAGAGCACTTTACACTTTACAAACGAATGGTATAAATGTATAATATTTATACAAAAAAAAAAAACATTTAATTTAATGGACTCGCTGCAAGTTTTGTTAACTTGGGCTATTTTTTAATCAAGATAAGACGTACAGAATTTATGTGGTTTTCTATAAGTGACTGTGAACACCAGATAATCAAATAATTTATGATAGTCTCTTATTGTATATGTGTTTAATATATTAAACTTAACACAAAACAATGTAACGATATATTTTTGGAACGTGTAAAGTTGAATCATAACAGAAACTAATAATTATAATTATTAGTTATTAGTTATATTACTTACACACATCCAGTAATGAAATCGATAAGGCTTTAAATATCTTTATTATAACTGTCTTAAATTAATTTGGCCCATAACAAGAATTATATTTTTATTGAAACCTATATTTAACTTATCAATTATTATACAAATCAACCCTAAAATTGTCATCAGAGAATTTTTTTTCTTTGAGTCAATATGTGTAACATAATAACTATGAAATAAAAACATTATATAATCGTTTCAAAAATATTTTTTCTCTCACATTTAACGCATTTTCTCCAATCGAATTACTCTTTCGTATAATGTTAATCAAATTGAAAAACACTGAATAATATCATAATATAATATAATAATATTTATTTAAAAATATTATTTAATTTTCATGTATTTAACATTTCTCAAAACATTGTTATATTATGTCCTTGTAAGAAATTCGTTCACGTGTAAATATATCATACACTATAAAATATAATCTTTTAATATTAATGTACATCAATAAACACATTAATTAAGTATAATTTTTGCATATTTTACAGTAACATTTTTTTTTCTATAATGTTATAGTTGACAGTTTATTCTTACATGCAATATCTATATATTATGTTGGTATGGTGTATGTTCTAATAGGTATCTATGTGGAACAACAATAATACTGCAAATAAGTGATCAACTTAAATAGCTGATACTGTCTGACGATAGTTGATGTTTAAAATCACAATTCAAATATAATATGTACACTATTTTATGGAGCATAATATAGTAGGTAATAGAATATTCATTATTTGTATAAGCAGATCAGAATGAGTGAGTACAAACTACAAATGAACTCGTTCATTTGTTCAAAGTTCAAAATGAAATAAATGCTTTTATATTTATTAGAAAAAATATTTTTTAAATTTTAATTCATAATTATGTACCTAACAGATAAAAAATCTATTTAATTGAAACGCGTTTTAAAATACCTAGTGAATTAAAGAGTTTACATACATTTTTGATTTTATATACAAAGCTCCTCAACGATTAAAAATGTGTACAACTTATTCATTACAGAATTCGTTTATAAAAAATAATATTAATATTTTAGATATTGAAAAATATTTAAAAATATAAATTGTTTTATTTATCATAAAAAAAATATGTTTATAATGTCAAGTTTAAATTAAATTTTCGTTAGAAAAAAAATTTTTAGTTTAAAAATTAAAAGTATAATAGAAATGTTTCAATCACTTGTTTGTAATGATGTAATTAAGTTGGAAATTATTTAATGGATGGTTAAATTAAATATTATAAATTTATACATTTTTAAGTAAATATAATTATTATACACAAGTTTTGATCATGTATACAAATTTTAATTAAAATTATTCATATATTCAGCATAATATCTTTTTTAGTTAAAAAGTTAAGTATAAACTATAAAAGTATAATTTAAGTTATTGTTTAGCGCATATTCTATATATTATTATACATTTATTTTAACAGGGTTTTAAGAACTCAAAATTCCACTTTTTAGTTATAAATGTCCAATGATCTACTTTAACATAGTTTATTTTTGTATTCATCATATCATTCAGATTAATCTATAAAATATTTTTTTTTCATATTACCTATATTGATAAATAAATGATCCCGAATTTTATCATTACAGATTATTATTTTCATGTATGAATATTAGTATCATTTTTAATTAAGACTATTTAAGCAATAGGTTTATAGGCACACTTTAAAATATATCTAATTAATATTAAACTTAGTATTATTAATACTTGTATAATAAAACTAGACGGTTAAAAAAAAAGTCAAACGTACTCATAAATAGTTCATGAACTTAAATTAATTGTATGCTTATAAATTAGTTCATATTTTAAATAAACTAGGTAATGCAAGTTGATTATAAACAAATAACAATTGAAAATTAAATTTAAAAAAATTTACATTTTAATACCTACTGGCTTAATTTATTATTTAGCGTGATTCCATAGCTGTATTCCATAGCTGTATTCCATAGCTGTATTCCATAGCTGATACTAACGTGTAGCAGTTAAGATAACAAAATAATATCAATAAAATAAATGTTTATCTAAATCTAAAATATTAATTTGATCATTACTCATTGGAATTTATTTCTTAATGTTATAGTTCGGAATAATTATTATTTAATGTTATATATAATATAAGTATGAGTGTAATATACTGTTGAAGAATAAAGATTATGATATATTAAATTATTCGCCCAAATCAATTATTTGCTTTATTGGTGACATTGTGTAAATTGTATAAAACATTATTTAATTGTTTAAAAATTATAATTAAATACAAATTCATTGGTTCAAACATTACATAGAAATTATCAAATGTTAATTATTGTCAAAAACTAATTATAGAATAAAAGATTAGTGGCCTTTCGTTTATAGTAATTATATCAAGTATCAATCGATAGTAAAATGTATTAAATAAGAGCTAAAAAGCTATGTTAATATTAACATACTAAAATGTTAATATACTAATACATATTTTATAAAAAGTATTAAGTAAATGATACAAATGTAATCTATGTTAATTTGTTATAAAAAAAGTATAGGTACATCTCATTTTCACTTATAGGTACAATTATTAAAATTTACAAGCTACAATATTATTAATTTTATGCTAATCCTATTACACTAAAAACGCAAGTTTTACGTTTTAACTTGTAATCATACTTAAAACATTATTAAATGCGTATATAAATTTAAAAAATGTTAAATATTTTATTCACAAATGAATCCATCGTAGGTACTTATTACTTACTTATACACTCGTAGATAGCAACCAGTAGGTATATACTATATACTATACAATAATATATTATCTATGTGATATTCGAGTATTCCAAGTATAGCATAAAAACTATTTATGATGTTTATTTTTTGACTTAGTCCTATAATTTAGCTAGTATATCCTATAAGTTTAATAAATCAAATTATCTTATTTTTTGCTTTTTTATGGACAACGTATACATGCATGCAATAAAAAAATATACGCAACTTAATAACTTATACTAGCTTATCTTAGTAATGTAATAATGATGGAAATTCGTCAATAAGTTCTAATTATTATGTAAAAAAAAAAAATACGACGATGTAAGAATGTGAGACATAATAATTATACATTTTACAAACGACATGGAATCCGTACATTATAGTATTTTATATCTACCTTTAATCTTTTAGTTTTATTTCATCGTCAATGGACACGATATACTAATATACTATGTTAAATTATATTAGAGTACCTATAGACTATAGTATAACAGGGAACATTCGTATTATTCCAGGACATCTGCATTTATATTGCTTGGATGAGTCCTCTTCCAATGGTGTTGTACTACCGGCTGGGTATATCTTGAGTACAAGGAATGACGTACATTTATGTTATGTGGCCGATAATATTTGTATTTATTAAAATGGTATTATTCTGTAAGCATTAAGCATATACCTACTTGTATTATAGTACAACACGCTGAGCTGTCACCACGAATAATAATAATATACGAGTTAGGTTAGGTAGGCAGGTATATATATACTATAATATACGCATTATCCCCTAAAAACCAGATTCGACTCTTTGTGCGTGGGTAGTAGGTATAAGATTTCAATAAGCCTGTATTCGATATATTAGGTATGCATATAATACACACCTACGAACTTATACCTAATTCTCAACAACAATTTACAGGCACGTCATGAAAAATATTCCATTCGAAAATTCTTTACAGATGATATTATAGGTATATAATTCATAGCTAGGCCCTAGGGTACCGACGACTACGATTGGGTCATATCATAATAATATATTACATTATACAATTTTTTTAAAGAGTACCTATACTAGCTATCTATCAGAGTATACTAGACACTTAGTATAAAGATACATAATACCAACTACGAATCATTTAGTACAAGCATTGATTATAAATAGTATAAATAATCAATGGTACAAGTTAAAGTGGATAAATCATAAAAGAGTACTTATCTGTTTTACATAATTTCAGAGTAAATTACAGATAGGCTGAGTATTAAAAACGTAAAAATATTGCTAGTAAATTTAACAAAAATTATTTTTCAACAAATGAAAATACACGATTCAGTTTGTAATGTTTGCATTCATTCTATCAATTCTATTGGATCCCTTATATAAAATGTTATCATCTATTGATTATTTATTATTACAATATTATAGACTTCAATAATATGACAATTCCACCGCGACCAATGTCCTATTTGATCTACGAACTTGTTAAAATAATCTGAGATAACGTTTGATAGGTAACTACTTAAAATGTTATTTACAGCCAGCAGTTTAAATATTCATAATCTTACTTGTTTTACTGTAATAAAAACACTGTGTACACTCTACTATAACATAATAGTAATTTTATCGATATTTTATTTAAAATAATCACCTTGGTACTTACTGTTAATTCTTTTAAATAGTTTACATTTATTCATATTTAACGATAAAAAATTACAAATAATATCTATTCATAATATTTCCATAAAAGCATACGTATAAATAATATGACCATTTATCAAATTTGTTTAAATTTGAACGTGTAAAGGAGAAATCCAACATAATATGTCAATATTATAATATTACGAAAATATATAATATAATACTGGATTATTAAATAATGAAACTGAATTTAAAACCTGAATTAATATTATATTATAGTATTATATTCTTGAGTGTGTCGATTGTTTAGATGAACTTGAAACTATTTTTATTTTCGAGAGTCTCTCATAAATTACCAAGTACTTATAACTCGTTTGTAGTTTTTAATTAGGACAGCCATTTCAGCGTTTTTGCTGTTATAAATGCGGTCAGACATAGGATGTTCAAGCGCGACCAAGGAATGAAGGAAATACAATAAGTAAGACTTTAAACGTGTTTAAAATCGAAATACATGTATATAAATCTAACGGTCAAATGATAATATATAGGCAAGTAAAACTAGTGGAAACGATTAAAAAAAAAAACTGACAAATATTAATATTTTCACGTTATAAACTCGTTTTAAGGATGATCGTGTAGAAAGTGTATTTATAAAACTTATTAGCGACGCCACTAGATTTTTAATGCACAGAAAAATAATAATATAATATTCGTTGGCAACGTATCAAAATACGTAAAGCCGGTGGTAGCAGACGATATTTTAATACAGGACTATTCAGACGCGGCGAATCGTACGAACACGATAACTCCGAGTAGCTTTGCTGGCCAAGGATCCAGAACATTTATAATCGCGCAAACTGAGATATATTTATCTCTAATCGTGGTCGTAAAATTATTATTGCGGTATGAGGGGGTGTAACGTTGCCTAAATAATAGTGATTTTATCATTCATTTGTACAGATATTTATATTACTAAATGGTTTAAATAATTATTTTAAATTGTGATAGCTACAGTAGTCAAGTGGGCAAGTGTAAAGTGTGTGTGCGTTTAAAAGTGTAATATCATCGAAAACGATTTCGATTGCCCTAAAATTGTTAATCGTCCGTTTTGTGACATTCCCGAAAAACGGCACTAACTACAAAATTCTAGTTTGGCTATCAATGATTTATTATTATACTTATATAGGTATCGGGCATCGAGTAAAAACGAATTGACCGCGATTTAAAGATTGAGCGTTATGGTGGTGACAATGGACAGTTGTTGTACAACCGATATACCGACGTAAGCACGTTCGGGTGGTTTTTATACACGATAATATTATATTATTGAAGCCGCGCGTTACGCAGAGGGGAGAAATAATATTGACGAGCACTGCGCAGACGAAAAAATCTGAGAATGCTTGGAATACGAGAAGACGTCGTGATAACGGGTGGTTCGTCGGGTCGGCGACGGTGGAGGAAAGCCGGTCGTGTTGTACCGATAATTACGCACTGGAAGCCGGGGTAACACTGCGGGCACGGGCGGCCGGCTCTGCGCGCGCCGCCGGCGGCACCGGCACCGGTCGATTTCGCCGCTGCCGATGCGCACGGCGCCGTTTCGTTCCGATAACACACAAAATCGGCAGCACCATCGTCTGCGCGGCGTCAATGCCGTAATACCCCCAAACGCACCGTCGGCGGTAACGGCACGCCACGACACGATACGCTTTCAGTCTTGTGCACACGCTCGTCGCGACGAGTACTCTGTCCACCGCCGCCGTCCGTTCAACGTCGCCACCCGCGTCCCGACACTGTAGTAATATTATTATTATAATATAGTACCTACTGTTTAAAACGACTACCTGCCACCGTAGCAGCTACGATTTACCCGCACACCGTCCATCGTTGTGCCGCGCCGTACTCGACAACGTCACACGACCGTTATTATAATATTTTTTTAATCGTTTTACCGCGTTTGCAGGAGAAAACATATAACACAACATTTCGATAGTGCGTAGCCGTCCTAAAAGCCCACCACCCGCCGATTCGATCGACCCGCCCGGTCGGCGTCGTGTACACAGAGGTACACCTCTGCGGCCAACTAGCGCGGCGCACGTGTTCCGCGTGACGGACACAACCCGCGCGTTCGTCAGTGGGTACGTAGTCGTCGTCGTATTTTAAAGTATTGGCAGTGCACTACTCGCGCACCGCTTTAGTACCGCAACCGTCTAACCGGCTGCCGCCCTCGCTGTTCCAGGTGTCCATATAGTCGCCACCCCTAACGCAGACATGGCCGCGCACCAGCAACAACCGGTGCCGGAGCACGACCCGTGGACCGGTCCGGAAAAAGACGGTCTGTACGACCCTCAGCTGGAGAAGGAGGCGTGCGGCGTGGGATTTATCGTGGCCATCGACGGCAAGCGCACCAACAAGGTAAGCATGCGGGCGACAGAGGGTGGTTTTAATATATGTAGATATTACACGCCGTCGCCCGTCGGGTGGGTCGGTAGACGGCCGCCGCCGGCGCCGGTGAGGTGACGATACGGTATCTGTCATCTGTGAGGTGTCGGCCGGCGGACGAGTGGTTGTTGTCCGCCGGTACGGCAGACGTCGTCCAACCGCAGACGGCGACGGCCGTGTTACCTCCGCGGGTGGACGAATCAACGAATTCCACCAGTCACTCCGACCACGCCTACCCCAACCCCGTCCGCGGAAAAAGTCACCCGCCGACGCACACCGTCGTTGTAGTCGCCCACGCAAAACTTTTCCGCTGCCCCGTGCGGGGGGGGGAGACCGATAGGCTTATATTGACGGTGCGATTTAATTATTGATATACCTATATGATAATATTATATGTTTTCATCGTCTGCGGGCCCAATCCCATCATGGTATCGATTTCGCGTCGTCATGGCGACTAGGTTAATGCCTAAGTCTGACCTTGACTTTTTGTACCAATTGTCGTTTTCCGCGTCATCTCGCTCCTCCTACCGCCGTTCATAAACCGAATTTCAATACCTGGTATACACGATGGTTAATACTGTACATATGGGGTGCAGGGTTGAGGTCGCGTCTAAATTACTCGAAAAAATATATACGAATTAGGTTGTATCACACCTGTCAAAACGAATTTTAATTCCTATCATTATGCGTGTCTACAGAAATCAACATGTGGTGGAAAAATTTTTCTTTTTATTTTGTAGGTATATAAATTTATAATAGGCTTCTCTTGCACACAATTTTAAACGACTTTCTGAGATGTAAATCTAATGTACCTACAAAGAATGGCAGTGTACAAGACGTATGCTTAGGTATTGTTAATTATGCAAGTATCTACCAACTACCAATACTACCGCATCTATGATAATGACAATTCAATTTATAATTATATTGGTAGATGTGCAGACGTACATTAAAAAATGTGTATGTATGGGTTATGATATGTATAAATGTACCTAGTTCGAATTTCCAGTGTGTAGCCATAAACGTTCTCAATTTTTAGTGTTATATTTGTAACTTCCTATCCAAAAATGTGCAGATATATTATCAATTATTTTTCGATGGTTGCAGTTGCCGTAGGCGTAGGCACGTCTTTATTTGTCTTTGAACATTTCGATTAGGTATCGGAAAACCATATTGTTAATACGCACCTTTAGTTCGCACTGACCGTTGCCAACAAGTTCAGTCGTATAACACCTGTTATTATACTATTGTTAATTATCTATACTAATCATAATATAGTTAAATTCTTACCAAGCGCAAATAAATTAAACTCGAATGATTATGATTTTATTACTTAATAATCTGTTATTAGTACGTCGTTAAATAGTTATAAAATTATTTAAAATAGAGATCAAGAGAGTTCATCGTTTTGTTAAAATCATGAATTTCATATCAAAAAAATTTAAATTCCCTTTAGTTGCCTGCCTAATTAAAAATAACGATCATATGTAACTTAATTAGCGAAAAATATGTAGTTTAAATTGATGAAATTATAATAGATGTATAAGTATATAATAAATACATAACAGCGTATAAAACAAATTTTTACCCGTAATTTTGACAAGATTTTTTTTTAACACAGTTAACATTTTAGTTATTAAATAACTATGCATAGTGATTTTATTATAACAATTAATAGGTACCTATAATATATTAAATAACTGAATATATTTTATACATATAATTATAATAACTGAAATTTTAAATTTATAATCATACATCGTTATTTTTAAGTAGATTAGAAACTGAAACTAAAATAGAATATTCAATACGCCTATGTAAAATAGTACCTATTATCAAACGGAATTAAAAAGAATAAGTTGTCTTAGTTTTTATTTTTAACGTTTGCTACATTTTATATACCTACTCCCAAGTTAAATGAGTGATACATGAGATGTACTTCTTACTACTTACCCGTGTTTAAAAAATCTCAATTAACAATCTAAGATATATAATTTATAAATTGATATTACAGTTAATATAAATCAAACACTAGTCTTACAGAAAATTACAAATTTGGTTAGGACCTATTATAGGTAAGTTGTGTAATAAAGTTTACAAAATAAATGTGCATAATTTTAAATAACAATTGCGTTAACTAAACAAAATATTACGAATGTATAAAAACTCGTTTATAGACACCCGCGTGTATAATTAATGTTATTGTTTCAGTGATATATTTTTACAATATTTTGGTATTGTATTTATTATAATACTTACTATTCTATAGTAATAATAATCATCATATTATTCATATTATTGTTAAAGTATTCATGTAACGTACATTATTATATCGTATTACATAGTTAGTGGACTATAAAAAATATGTCCATATTACTTTATTATTATTATTTAAAATATGAAGGTTCTCGGCCACACGAATAATGTTAATTGAACTGTCACTATAAAATATAAACCTATTCAAAACCGCAATTTTTAAAATAATATGTTGTATAATATCTTTAAATGAAATACGGCAGCCTTAATGGTAGCTTTTTGATATAAAGTTTGTTCGTTAATTGCTCTGTTAATTGTAAGGACCTCACATTATAAAGTTTTTGAATGGAATTTGTACAATTCTTTTACAGTTTTTTTAAATTATTTAATTCTCATACAAAACGTATACAATTATAATTTTTCCGTAATAATAAATTGTAATAAATATCTACCAATCAATTTCCAAATTGTATCAAAAAAAAAAAAAAAAACAAATGCTGTAGCCTGTAATTTTTACTATAATTTATCAGTTATCACTAAGCAATTATTCGCGACGAGCACACAACAAATCCAATTGTCTAAAATCGATTTTCAAGTAATCATCTCCCCTGCATAGTACCTACCTAAAAAACATATTTAAAAATGTATTGTTGTTTTAAGTTATTGAAACTATTCCTTATGTTGGCAAAATATAAGTTTAAACTATCTTATTGCGTATTGTGGTGTATACGGGATTTAGATAGAAATAACTATCCATTTTGTTGTGCAAAAAAATTGCATAATGTTACGTACCTACTTATGTTAATAAATAATAAGTTTTCTTAAGTATTAATTTAAATTTTATTAAAAATTCAACCTAATTTTTTATAAACTTGAATTTAAAAAACCTTATTTTCATTCACTTAATATGGGTATAAAATAAATACAATAATTTTTATCCATAATACATAGTTTTAATATTTTTTATATGGTCATAACAATCATAACTAATATATATTCGTGGAATGGTTATCTACCAATCTTCATAGTCTTTAAAATATTTTCCTTTAATGATAACACTTGTCTTTCAATATAGTATTTTCATCGTGGTCTTAACGTCAGTTCATTCATATCTTACTAATTTGAATTAGTATGTAAACGTGTTACGCTGTGATCAAAAACATAACCACCAAAAACGATTGCAAAATAAAATGTCATAACAAAACTATTTCTAAGTTGATATTTTTACCACATTCCGAAGTCAAACGACTAGTTTCGTCTCATGTCACTAACCAAAATCGAGTTCTCATTTCTTCTTCTTATAACAGGCCTTTTTCCAATCAACGTCAACTTAGTAGTGGTTTTGGAAAATTTGCATAAGAGACTTAAATCGTCCCTCTCCTTTCACCATCCAAAATACGAGAAGAAAAATAAGACTAATTAAGACACATATTATAAATGGACATTAATTATACTGGCGAATTATTATAGGTATTAACTGTCATTTTTCCAGCGATTCAGCAATCCTACTTGTAATATCACAATTTATATCACAAAAAAATTAACGATATTTGATTTATTTTGCTAAATTATTATTTCATATAGCTCATCTATTTTCGTATGTGGCTATTTACGTGTGTTGGCCCAATTTCAAAATTCAATTGTCCGAGTTTTGCCCAACGATCTAGTTGCCAATACGTGACTTGCTCATATCGTCAAACTTGCCACTATAACTGAATAATGTACCTATGCGTACCCAACACCTGTTGCCAATGTCTTTAATCTAGATAATAGGCTGAAAAAAGTATTGATTTTTAATGTCCAGTCATGCCACAATAAATAAAACATTTTTTTCAACCTATATTTTGTTTAGCAGAAATTGATTTTTTACATATTGAATCAAACAACTTTTTCAAGTTAGTGGAAATAAAAAAAAATAGGTACAGTACGTCATGTATGTTTATTTTTTAAGTGTTTATAAAGTTTATAAACGTATTATTGAAAAGCGTCTTAAATAACTGTAGAATATCAAAATAGTTTTTTTTGCTCTAGCTATACTAGACCCATTTAGAACTCTATATATTAGAAAATAAAACATTTCAAAAAGCCAATTTTATTTAAATATGTATATTGTATTATTTGAAATACGTATACATCATATCGTATATAATATAATCTTTCTTTTTTATTGCACCACAAAACGTAACAAAATACTAAAAACTTGTATCACGCAAACTTCACTGAAATATTTTTATAAAATTTAAAAATGAATGATATAAAAGTTGTACTTATAAAAAAATATCTTCATTCGTTCACATTCAAGTAAGTATTATTATAGCTATTACTGAATATAAAATAATATCTTCCTCTCAGTTTTAGTGGTTATTTAAATACTGTTGATTACCCCGTCATTATTCAGTATTTTCTGTTTTTTTTCTGGATTTGCGATAGTTCCGTTGTTCATTGTTCATATAAAATTTGGAATAATTAATAATTACCTATAATTTCTACACCGAAAATATTATACAACTCTGAACTACACTCTTCAATCAATAGTATAATGTTCGTACTAATAACAATATTTATAGCATGTCAAGTAAATATGTAAATGGCTCGGTAAATGGTTATTATATTACAACTTCTAAGTAAAATTATTAATTACATCTAGACCATAACAATACCAAAAATGTAGTACTTAATATAATAATTTATTAACGTGACCCAACCTTATATTTCTGTTGTATTTGTGTAATATTAAAATGTAGAATGCATAAATTAAAATATTTTTAGTTAGTATGAGAACAGTATAAAGATTTAAACAATTAATTATTCTGTGTATATATCAATAACATAATATTATACTCCCTAATGCATTTTAATAAATTCTAAAAAACGAATCTACACACGGTAAATACCGAAAATATTAATCGAAAAGTGTTAGCTGTCGGCTGTCATGTTAAAAATAATGATATTACATAAATTAATTCAAAAATGTTAATAAAATAACCTTTAATTTTTAACATTGCTTTACATAATAGGTACCTATATTGGCATAAGTCTTAATGCGTAATTACTATTTATTAAGTGAAAGGATTTCAAATTTACAATACAAAAAAAAACACGAACAACTATCTAGGTTAATTTCCCATTTAATTTAATATAATTATAATATGATAAATAGGTACTTAAAGTTTTTGTTGAAAACAAAAATAAAATTATTAATAAATTTAAATATATAATGTTTACATAAATGTTTTTTTTTATATTTATATAATAATACTTAAATGTTTTTTATGTTTGTAAGATTAATACAATTAATTCAATAAATAATTGCATTTTAAAAGATTGAGTTAGGACTTAAGAGCATTACATTAATGTAATCTCTTGTTCTATATTTCTAAAATGATAATTTATAGGTACTGTTTAAAGTGTTTATACTCCGGTTTTTACTTGTCTTGTATTATATGATATATCTGGCATTTTAAGTAAATTTCTGGAATATTTAATCTTATCAACTTATTGTTTTAATATATGTATTATAGGTACCTTATAATATAGGTATATATACATATATATAATATATATATTGAACATTTGCCACACTTAACTATAATTTACATTATCATAAATAATAACTGATTTTAATATATTTGTATATTTTTTATAACACCCCATATAATATTATATTTGTGTATAGATTTAGATGTTCAATAACGCTAATACTAAAACATTTGCTAAGCAAATTTTAAATTAAGCATTATTCACAATATTTTACTCCACGTATATTCAAATAAAATTCATTATATTTATCTCTTTAAAGCAAAGAAATTATAATAGTTTATTATAAATCATTAAATAAATAGCCATTATTATTATTTGCAGTCGGTAATCTAAAATTGTGAATTAAGTCAATTAATTGTTTTTTTTAGTATTGTAAATTACCAAGAATCATACAGTGATAACTTATAAATTTAAATGTCATCCGGTGTACATAAATTACGTATTTGTGGTAGAAAAAAGTTATGATATCTGAACAACATTAAATCTCAATCTTATTTTTAATGCAATTATTAATTAAAATTGTATATAGTACTCCAATACCATTTAATCTATTATTACTATTTTATATTTTATAATTAAGTGTTTAGGACAATATATCATTTAGGTAATGTTTTATCATAAAATATGAATACAGAATAAGCATTCCATAATAAAATAACTCGCATACATACTAATATGAAATAATAAACATAATTGAACATCAAATGAATTATATGTATAAATTAGTGATAAGTGTAGATATTTTATAAGAATATTTATTTGACTAGGTATAGGATATAATAACTACATCATTTTCTAAAACAAAAAATCATAAATTTTAAAATATATAACTATTGATGTAAATAAACGCAATGCTGCTAAATTTAAAATAAAAAACATAAATTAATAATACCGTATATAAAATACCAAATATTATACCTATTACCTAATATATGAGTTAATATTCCATTGACAATAAATATCTTAAACAAATCATTCGAAATTTACCATACATTTACGTATTTTAAAGAACGTTAGTTTGTTACAGTAAAAAAAGTAATGGGTTATACTTATATTTATATTACAAAAAAAATTATTTTGCAATCTCAAAAAATTTTTTTTTATTTGTTCTTTAAACAACTAATAGTTATTAATTATATAATATTGTTATGTAAAAATTAAAAAATATATTTAAGGATGTGCGTGGTATCATATGTTGTACATGTACATTTTATATATAAGTATAATACATAAATATATTACATTTATATAATTATTATGTATTTGTATACGCATACAAAGTGTATTTAAGAGTATTATACGTACAATTAATGTCAACCTCAACAAATAAGCCCTTTTTTAAATTTTAAGATTTATTAATTAAAATTATTAAATTGAATATTAATGCGAAAAACTATATTCTTTTTAATGTTTAAATAACGTAGGTATCAGCGTAGCTAGTCTGAAATAATGAATTTGAATATTAATTAAATTTAAATAACTGGTTCGGTTAGGTTATGCATTCGATAAATTTATTTTTAATTGTTCAATAGCTATTAGTATAAACAATTAAAATATCATTTTTTTTTCTTTGAATAATGAAAATTGCCTTGTCTTTTATTTATCAAATAAACTTCATTATTCACCAATTTTTGTTATCTTAAAACTAAATAATATATAAACCATTGATTGTAAGCTAACTTGCGTGTATATATATTTTAAATTAAACCAATTGTACAACGTATTATATTATATACTAACTTGTACAGACGCTAGGTGGTACAATTTAGGTAACTTAGACCTTAGTACATAAACACATCGTCATGTGATAATTATCTTAGTTAATAATATTATGTCAACAGTTGAAGTCCTTTGTATTGTATAATTTGTTGATAAGTTAGGGAGGGCCGGAGCGAGAGTAGTTGTGATTGGTTGTGACCATGACCTAGGTGGGATAAATTTAAAAAAAATCATGGTTAACTTTGTTTGCTATGTAGTCAGTCTATACGTATGACCTTTGAATTTAAAACCCTTGAAAGTTCTAACAGTTTTACGTGTTAAGACTATCGCTGTTACAGAGTTATTATAGTTTGTAACTACAAATTAATATTATGTCATGATAACTAGGCGCGTTTTCATTATTTGTTTTAAAATAATTTATATTTTATACAGGATATTTTAAATTAAAAAAAATATTGACAATTATCATGTTCTCAAGACAAGTAGGTATCTTCTTCGTTTTTACACTCATTCATTGCCAATTGTTTGTCTGACAGTGATTCCGTGAGTTTGACTGTGACCAAATTATTTTTTATAACGTTTCTTTTATTCAACACTCGGAAATGTCATATTGTAGTGTCAAGTACCGCTATCATATCACAATTTTCTTCTATACCTACTAGTGTAAATAAAAAGCTCGCATTATTAATATATAGGTACACTTTTAGCACAAATCATAAAATGTTTATGGAAATCGTATTTTAAATAACATACATATTTATGAATGTACAATAAAATATTACATTTTTGCTAACTCATATTTGTTTTAAATTATTATTGTATTGAATGTCACGTTTCAAATTGTGTAAATAGGTATTATTAAAAAAATTTGACTTATAATTTATTAATATTAGTATAAAAATAATATAGTTTAAATTGTTGGATTATTGCTTAGCGTTATATTTTTTGATTAAATGTTTATATTAATTTGGTTTCCATTTTTATATGTGAATAATTTATGCTTTTAAATTGAATTTAACAGACATTTTTGCAAAAATATGATTCCTGTACCTAATAGAATGAAAAAATACATAATTGTATATTCAATACATTTTCTACTGCAATGTGCAGCAGAACGGCTGACTACCTATCGTATATTTTCTATCGAATTTTGCATCGGGATTATGATTATGATGAAATTAGTTGTGAGTTCCGATGGCCACCACTAGAGCGCAATGATGGAATTGTAGAAATTAGGGATGTACGGACGGTGGCCTTCGGTGTGCTTAGAGGGGTGGATCTGCAGAAAACACCCTTTATTATACAAACGCGCGTCGACTGACGTTTATTCGGGAAACTTGTGGATCGATCGGCAGCAGTTGTGGCGTAACACGAACGTTGCCAACTGCGTTTTTACTCCTCGTCGTCTACCTCCCTCGCCGGCTACCATAGATTCGCGGCAGCGGGGCCTCAACGATTTTCCTCGTTCCGCTATCGTTTTACACTTGACCCACTAATTCGGCGGCCGCCCACCATTCGTTTCCTTCGAGTTGTATAATACATTTTCTATTGAATTTTTCTTTTAATCAGCAAGAAATATATGAGGACAATAAATTACAAAACAAAGAAAAAAAGACACTTCAATATCTCTTTATAATTCACATCTATATAGATTCTATTATAGTTATAGTTGAATTGGACCAAATCGTTAGCTATTGAGTATTAACCATTATAAATTATAATTTATAAGCTATAACGATTACCATTGTTCTCGTGGCTCTTCGCCTTTCACCTCACCACATCCTCTACCCCGTCAGTATCCCTGTCAAAAGCTATTTAAATTCCAG
Organism: Aphis craccivora; assembly: GCA_009835225.1. Classification (NCBI taxonomy): domain Eukaryota; kingdom Metazoa; phylum Arthropoda; class Insecta; order Hemiptera; family Aphididae; genus Aphis; species Aphis craccivora. The sequence continues at coordinate 51,338 of VUJU01000547.1, forward strand.
ATTTTGTTCAAGTCACGTTCATTGTTTTTGACACAAAACAATTATGTTAGTATAGGTACGATAAAATATATATCTATAGAAAAAAAAAACGAAAACAAATTGTGTAATATTAACGTCTTAAGATAATATTAATTTCACCAAGAACAGGAAGGAAATTCTTCTGGCCGTGCGCTATACTGCTATTACTATAGAGCATATTATTTCATTGTAATTAATTAAATTTTTCAGCTCTATCTATTAGATTAAAAAACTGCCATGGAAAGAATAATGTATATCCATACGCGCTGTTCACAAAATTATATCAAACAATACAATTATTTTCTCCTAATAAAATAATATTGGTTAAATTAATCTTGAGAGACAAGAAGCCAATAAAATTATCCTATATAACTGAACATGTATAATATGTTTTGTATGCCTGCATCACTACGCATATATGGTATCTAGTTAATTGTAATACAGAATATAACCAAAGGATATAACTTTTGCCAAACTTTATACCCTTAAAAAATAATTCCGCTGATAAAATTATATTCCAATCGTGCGGAATATTCGTCGATTATGTACTTGAAGAAGTACGACTAAGCTATTGAAAATAATCTACTATTAAGATAGAATAAGTATTAGGTACTATGAAATTTCAATTGTAAATTAATTATCTTAAGTGTAAATACCACATGCCATAGTATAGTTTGATTGTTTAAAAGATCAATATGTTATTATACCTGTTTTAGAGATCACAATAAACGTAAAGTTCTTCATTCATTTCAGCTCTTGATTTTTGTAGAAACATAACAATAGATACTAACAAAATAATGGCTTAAATAAAATATCTGTTTAAAAATGCCTTCTTTTCGTCAAACTGATGAACTCTGCAATATGTATATGGAACAATTATATTAATATTTAGTATATTTTATTTATGTTTGTATTCCGATACCTAGGTATCTACCTAGGTTCCATCTTAACTGTTCGAATGATCTAAAATATACAACTACAAAAATGTTATATGTAGTTATTTGTATACATTTTATTACGTAGGTACCTATATAGTTATTTAATACATCTTTACATTTTAAGTTCTAATATAGGTAGGTAATATATATTATATACATTTTCTGGGTAACAAACATTATTATTAATGTAAATAATTTTATTTTATTTTTTAAGTAAAAGTATGGTATGTTTTATACATGTTTTATTCATTGCAAAATTGATAAGTAGAATAATATTCAAGTTAAAATTATCTTACGATTTTTATAAATTAAATAACAATTAATAATAGCCATTGATAAAGTATTTAGTTTAATATCTGGTTTACAAAACATAATAATTATGTAATTATTTATGTTGTAATCAATAATTATTAATGAAATTTATACCATAATAATATTCTAAGATATAAAAATTAATATTATTGCATTTAATTTAAATATCGATATAATGAGTATTGTACTGTTTATTGACATATCTACTATTCAGTCTAGATTGTATTTGTATAATCTATATACCTAACAAAGCTATATACACTATACACTATAGATACAACTAATTATTTTAAATGTTGATATTAAATACCTATTACTACGAGAAAGTTATTAATATATTAAATATTTTATAATCATTTTTATACAGGCGTTAAATCAGCTATAGCATTTTTTTATCTTACCATTTCAAATGTAAATCATTGTTAAATATTACAAAACCCGCATACACACATTATCTTGTAATACCTAGCTTATTAGTTCTTATACTTAGGAGTATTGCGGATTAACGTATTTTATAATAAATCTATAGTATAGGATTTCGTAAACAAAATTGAACTTTATAATCTATTGTCAATTGGCTCATATTAGAAAATTAATATCACTTAATAACGTTGACATTTTCCTTCTACTGTGAATAATTATGTATTCATTACATCCATGTGCCATAAAAGTACGCTCAAATACCCAGTTTGAATAAATATCGATTTTACAAGGAATTAAAAGAATGTAGGTATTATACATAAATTAAGAATAAAGATATATTATGCAATTTCCTACACTACGATCAATAATAAACGATACAATATAACAGGTACCTAACTAATAAAAATTTCGAATTTGTTTTTTCTTCTCGGGTCTTGTATACATTATACGGTTGTTGATATTTAAAAGCCCAAAATTTAATTTTATCTTTGTTGATTTTGCGTGTTTTGTCTATGCTTTATAGATAGCTCAAAAAACAGATGGTCTTTACTACACTCCAAAAATCAAAAATAGACTAATAGTATAGTAATGAAATATTCCATAAAGGGTGACTTAAGAAAAAAAATTTATATTTACAGTGAAAATAAATAAAGTTTAACAATATCTTAGACATATAAGAAATAGAGACCTTTTAATTACTAATATTTGAAAGTCATCAACTGGTTTTTAAGTATAATGCGTATCATACAATTTCATTTAAATCAAATATAGGATATAAATTACTCTAACAACGTTTATTGCCCAAATTATACCTATATTTATCTGACTGTGATGCACGTACACTGTACCACTCTATGCGTGCTGTTAACAGTGTACCTCTCAACAATATTTAGGTTAGATTATGTACAATTTAGTATAAAGGTCATGTTATGGAAACGCTATTATATAACTTACACTCTTAGATACAAAATTGATGTTCAATACAATTTTATAACTAATAAAGATTCAACTATCAATATTTACAAATTAAATCGATATAGGTATTGCCATACAATTTAAGCCTTTTTTTAATTCAATTAATAATTTGCACTACACTTTTAAATTTTTGAAACTCGTAATACATAATAACAATTGGATGTAAAATATTCTACAGTATTATATGAAAAATATATATTTATGTTGATGAAATTATTCCAGAATACTAAATTTCACGCAACAGTCAAATAAATATAATTCGGTATTCCTACTTGTTTAGCTTTCAAATCTCTCTAGGTACTTGCCTTTGGATTTAGAATAAATTAGTAAATACATAGTGTAAAAACATCTTTTATACGATTAATTGGACTTAGACACACGTCATATTGACATACAATAAATAAGTAGATAAATATAGTTGTACGAATTTATTGCTTATAGAAAACGATTTCTATCAATAAAAAACTTTTAAAGTGTTAAAAATGATTAAATTAACCCTATAGAATTAAAACATTTTAACCATAAATTCATAACTGTTATTTTTTCTGCAGATTGTTCGTGATGCACAAAAATTGGCCATGAGAATGAACCACCGAGGCGCATGCTCATGCGATAACGATTCCGGTGATGGAGCGGGTGTACTGACAGCCATACCACACTCTTTTTACGCCCACGAGCTAAGGTTTGCCATTTATTTTACACCAAACTATTCGGGAAATATAATATGGATTTTTTTTCAATTGAATTCCATATTAATTCACGTATTTACTAAGGTAAAGAGGCCGTAGCCATAAAAAATAGGTTTGACTTCCTTGAAGACAAGAAATAATGATGCGATGATATGTCTAAGACTTAAATCCGATATAAATTCATTCAGCTAATATTAGTACCGATAACTTATTACGATTACCTACCTATAGAAGTCATAAAATTAATTACACCTCTGCTATCTTATCTATTCACTTAGGATTAATTATTACATAAATATATACGTTGTGTCAAATGTTTAATTTTGATTTTATATATAAAAAAAAAATTAATTAAAAACTAAAATGTTTATTAAAACAATATTTTAAACTATTACGTAATATGATGTTATATAGCTATTCAAAATTAAAATACATATATCTTAGAGATATACATATGACAACATTATGTATTATTTTGAATCTTTGAAAAATTGCATTATATAATTACGAGAATTCAACACAATATTCTGCATAAACTATATGCGTAATTCTTCTAACTAAAATACAAAATCAATCACAGTTTTTTTTTTCATATTGAATTTTTTCACTTTAATTTTAGTAAAGTTAGAAGTTAAAAAATAAATGAATATTAAATTTAAATGGAAAAAACTTTTAAGTAAATAGCATATTATATTATACTAAATAATAAAATACTTTAAGTTATGAGCATGTTTTACGCTATAATTCTGTTTACAATTTATCAGAAACCTAAAATTTATTGTATGTCAAAGTACCTTTTATCTATTATTTATGAATTCTTTATTTATTTTTTTTTATGTATAAAAACAACTAGTTGAATTGTCTCTCAACCTGTTAGATTGTATATTACTTTCCACGTACTTACTTTGTAATTGTAAAAAGGTACTAAAAACAATTTTGATCAACATATAGACTATTATTTATTTTAATCAGAAATTCAGTACTTTTTACAAATTTGTAAAAATTAGTTTTTAAATATAATCCTTTAGTTAATATTTTTAGTATAATAATTAAATGGTACCATGGATCGAAGGTATAATGATTATTGATTAAATTCCTCAGTCACAAATATCTTGGCTTTTGGGCGAGTATAAGTTGTCGTACAATTCATTCTAGAATCTAATTAAAACCACTTGTACATAAGTTTCTATGTAAAAAAAAATATAATATCCATTTGTAAGTAATTAATATTTCTCTATAGGTACCTATAACATTTAGCAGAGCACTCATTATTTACGAACTTCTACGTACAATAAAGTATTATTTTGTTTTAGCTTTTTCTTATTACTAGCTAATCGTGTTAGAAATAGAAATAATTTCTATTTTTATAAATGCCTCAACGTATATGTTAATAACTCAATAAAAATTAACAATTAACTGGACTCAGCAAAATGAGTTATCCAAATGGTTTCGTAATTGTATTCATATCATAGTAAATTAATATAATTGTAGATACTTAAAATAGTAGACAGATTATATTGTATGTATTATACTATTATTATATTATACACTTGCGCAGTACAGAAAGTAATGACTTTAGTGTTATCTCCGCCTATAGGAGCTTGCGTACGGGTGAAATTTCCTGTAGAAACGTATATCTACTATATATATTATATTTACTTATTAACCGTTTATCTGCCATGTTTCGTATGGGAACTTAACAAACACGCTTATATTGTGGTGATATGAGTTTAACTTCAAACTAATAATTCAGACATGCACATTAGTATACTTATTTACGACTACAGTGCTACACTACATACATTACCTATAATTAATTACTCCGTTAAAATATACCTTTCTTTATAAACTAATAATTTTAAAGTCGACGTTGTGATACTATTTTATGATCATAATTAATATTTAAATAACTGTATTATCAGTTGTATTGTATACCATCATGTATATTAGCCGTACGCCAAATGCCATAATAATTTTTAATATGGAATTTGCTCGTCCGAATATTGTTATGTCTTAACACTCAATAATGCATTTAAATTTCAGAATAAAAAGTCCACCAATTTTCCAAAACGAATTACTGAAGTACAAATATTTGAACAATATTTGTAGACTATCCGAGGCAATCAACAATATTTCTCTGAATAATGTCGTGACATATACCTAAATAATCGAATTCTATACCTTTTATCGCTTCATCCATAAATTAATGTAACCGACCCTTTGAAATATTTTACAGAACATTATGTTAAAACTATAAAATATACATAAAACTATATTAAAACTGTATGCAGTTTTATATAATCATTTGTTTTTAATTTTTAAATATACATTAAAGTGATAATATTTACGAGTATTTTAATTTATTCCTTAAGTTTGATGATTATTTAATAAAATAAAATTTTAAAACAGAACGTTTTCTAATATTATCATATTTATATAATTAGCAAAATCAATAAATATGATATATAAAATTTTAAGTTTGTTTTATCTGTTTTTTCTTTTCGTGGAACAATTATTAATTTTTTTTATAAATACATTATTAAACTATTTGGTTTTTTTTTTAATTTATTAGAATAGTAAAGTTGTACTCAGTTTTCATTTTGTTTACAACTTCAATAAAAAGAAATAGGTGTCAATTATATATATATATATATATATATACTCACGTAAATAGGAAACAAACAGCTACACTCCGAATCTAAAAAAATAAATATTATACAATAGTATAATGTACCTAGGTTTTTCGTTATCTATTATATTTTACATTTTCAACTTTTCAAGTTTGTTTGATCTATATTATGTAAATGTAAATCTAACAACTCTCATACATTATTTTAAATATGCTTAAAATAAGATCTTTCACAGTTTCACGTATAATAAGTACAAAATTACCTATGTATAATAGCTAGGACAATATTATAATAAAAACTTAATTTATAAATGTTATTTACATTTTCTACGACGAAATACAATATACATTTTCCATTATTCCATTATTTCTTTGTGTTACTCGAAAATATTTAATACAAATTGTTATGGACATTATCCAACAAATATGTACGTAATTAATAGAATCTATATTTTATAATTTCAATCATAAATAATTAAATTTAATCGTTAATTTTGTAATGCACTAATAATTAATAAACTATATTATATACTATAGTAATCGAATAATACTATAAAAATACTTTTTGGCAATTAATCGCCCTAATATTCACTTTTTAGACTATAGTATATAGGGTTGCCATTAATCTTACATACATCGTATAGTTTTACCACAATCGTTCAACCCGTTATTTATAGCATTTTGTAACTTAACTTCTCGTCGTTGTACTGTATAATATCGTATTTATCGTGTAATATGTACTTTGTAAGCATATGCCAATATGATTAAAAATGGTGGTTTTTTATTTATTTTTTTAAATTTAATACAAAACTTAAATATAATATACTTATAAACAGCAATCAATGGCTTATAAAAAATATTAGTCATCTTATGTGAATATAACTGTAACTGTTTATAACGTTTATTCTACCTACTCGCTCTAGTTTGGCAATCAACATAAACTCAGAGAAAAGTGTTATCAATGCTATCATATTATAATGAGTAATGACATGTTATGTAGTACAATTTAGTATATTGCTATCACCTAAATAATACAATTACCATTTAGTAATTATTTTTTCTAATAAAATAAAAATCTATGTAACGTTTCAGAGAACAGGAAAACGTGGACTTGCCAGAAGAGGGCAAGTACGCGACTGGCATGTTTTACTTGGACAAGGCGCACCATGCTGAGAGCGAAGAGATGTTCGCAGCCATCGGTTTAGAATGCAAAATCAAAGTGAGTTGTTAAAAGTGACGTACAGTCCATACATTATATTTTTAACTATAAAATAAAATATTTCAACGATGGACACACGAAGTTTATTTAACATGTGTGCGCCATTTTGTCATCTTGTATGCATATAATATACATTAAATAATATAATGTAATGTATTCTATATGATATACTATATATGATGGCCGATCGAATAATAATTTTTAGCACCGCGTATAATTAACGGGCAACAAACGTGCGCAAGTACTGAACACGTTTTGGTACATGCGGTCTAACACGGTTAATACCAGAATGCGTGTGTATATAATATATATATAAGACCGGCAGCCGGGACGGGGTGCAGGTTTGGTTTGTATATTGTGTTTACGTTCGGAAAATGCTGCAGTCCACCTATTTAATACCTATACGTAATATTATGTTTAGAAAAATAGCGTGAAAACGAAACGTGGTAAAAGCGAATTAAACACATATTTTGTGTTTCGATCCGCAACAAGTGAGCCCAACAACAATTTTGTGTGAGAATATGTGAGCTAGGTTATGATATTGTTTATTGCAGAACGGCCCTGATCAATACCTATTATACAAATACCGACAGAAACAAATAGCCGATTCCGATCGATAGACAACCACTGCACGCTATCGTCGTACGGTAAATTTATCATCTGTGTCTATTTTTTATTTTATTTTTTTTTTTAATCACGATTAATATTTATATATGTATATAAATATATACATATAATATATTATTATATGTATATATCTATATATATAATATATATTATATATCTATATACTTAATGTTATGTCAACAGCAAAATTAATCTTTTTTCTTATTTTAAACATACCTATAGGATAATAATATTATTATATTTAAATAATTAATTTTATAGTTTGATCGCTTATGATATCTACAATTATTATATTAACTTTGTAACAATGCACACAAAATTATGTTGCAAAAATGTGAATAGTTTTTAATTAAAATTACATTTTATTGGTGCTAACTTATAATATTTTTCAAACAACCGGTGTGATTTTTCTTCTGATTGTGCAACTTTTGTTTTCTACTTAAAAAATATGTTTATTTCATATATAAAAATTGGATGAATACATGTTTTATATTACAAAATATCTGAAAACTTAAGTAACAGTATAAACTGATTTTATACTTAATTGAATACTAAAACCTTAAAATCTATATAAAGTAGGTATTATTAAAAGCCTAAGAAGCCTAAAGTAAAATAACAATAAAATTACAGATTAATATAACAAACATTTTCTCAAATTTGTATAAACGTCTTCAATCTTTTTTTCAATATGGCTTAAAATAGTGTAGCTTATAATAATGAAAATAATAAAAAATAGTTACGCACTATGTTAAAAATAAAATTACGCTTTATATTTAATATCATCTAAAAATAAATACTTTTACCATCATTTAAATGTAAAATACGTAAGATAATTATTTGTTCTTTTATAATCTATTATCTGATAGATGAGATTATCAATATAATACATTTTTTAAATAAATAGGTGTTTAGTGTATTTACTATCTACTAATCTACTATACAAAAATCAATACCAAGTTATAATATCACTCAATTAAAAATAAATTCAAGCACTTTAACAGCTTTATCAGATTAAAATTGTATATAATAAATATTATATAACTTTTTGATGGATAAAAAAATCTTCTTAGCTCTATTCAAAACATCGTTTACTATACATTATTTATGTGAATGATACTTAAAAATAATTATAATTAGTGTTAATTTAATTATATTAAAATATAACATTTAAATTTAGGTAACTACAGAAATGACAACAAATACTAAATTCTTGCCTATTAATTTTATTCTTCTACAATTACTTTTATAATCAGTTCAATATTTTAACATTACATTTAATACATAAGCGATTAGACATAATATAATATATAAGTTATTTTTTAATGCAAAAATGTAACACTATTGCATAAATATTAGTATATATAATAATATTATATATTTAATGCAACAACATTTATATTATATTATATGAATAGAATTACCAATAGAATATTAAATATTATATTTAAATAGATAATTTACAAAACTGTATTCTAGAAATAATCAACCTATATATATATATATATATGTGTGTGTGATATATATATTATGTATTGTTCGAAAATATTATTGAGACAAAAAAAGTATTATTATATATCATGCACTAATAGTGATATAAGTATTTGTGGACCGTGTATATTAACTTACAGGCAATTGTTAGTCCATCACCTGTAGGTACGATATATTTGCATGTTAATCCTGTACAATAATAATAATACCTAATAATATATATTATATATCATCATACACCCCGCGGACCATCGTCGTCCGGCGACCAATTTTGTCCGCTCGACGACAACAATACTAAAAATATATTGTTCGACGCATTATTTTTAGTGTCCTCGACCTTATCATATAATATACGAGTATATATATATATATTTCATACAATACTCCTTAACTTATTTAGTATTTAATAATTTGAATACAACCATTATAACTACAACAACAACTACTACGACCACGGTATCTATCACATTAAGACGTATTATTTTATATTATACCTCACTCTTAACGCCCGAACGGCCGCTGCGGAAATCGCGCACGATGTCATATTATTTTATAATGTATAATGACCACGATATACTAAGTATACAAACTGATCGTGGCGGTGCGCTATGGCGATCATTGCAGGTGTTGTGCTGGAGGACGGTGCCGGTGCGCAACAATCAGATCGGCGAAGTGGCCAGGAGCAGCGAGCCGTTCATCCGTCAGGCGTTCGTGGTGGACGCGGCCGACGTGTACGATGAGGACGACTTCAAGCGCCGCGTGTTCGCGCTCAGGAAGCGTTCCACGCACACCATACCCAAGCCGGGCAGAAGGTTTTACATCTGCTCGCTGTCGCACACCATCATCGTGTACAAGGGCCAGTTCACATCGGATCAGTTGTGGGCGTACTTTACCGACTTACAAGTAATAATAAAAAAAAAAAAATGATAATATTTTAACATGATAGGTATTAATACCCAAGGCATAATGCGACGTGCCGAAAACCTTGTTTTCGATAACAAAAAAAAAAATAACAAACATCAGTCCGATGAAGTTTCTTACGAATTAATTCAGAATAATAATAGAGAGAGAGGAAGACGTTGTAATATGCAAAATCGTTTATACCGCATCAAAGTCTGATGTATAGGTATAGCATATATTATACTGAATGTATACTTATTGGTTAATACCATTATTTAATAAAATGCTATCGATAAGTAACTCAATAAAAATCAAATAATTAGACATGTGCAGACAACAAAAACGAATTATTATCAAATCCTATCAAACAATCATTATTAGTACCTATCGAGTATAATATAATGAATAATAAATATATTTTAACTAAAAATAAATGTTTAAGTATATTAATTATAAAAAAAAACAAAAACAATTATTTAGTGCAAATATAACCTTTTTTTTGTTAAATCTATTAAATTATATTATTATTATTATTATTATTTTGTCATAACTCGTGTTTTTTTTTCTCGCCCACAGAGTCCGGATTACGAAACGTACCTAGCACTCGTTCACACTAGATTCTCAACAAACACTTTCCCTAGCTGGGAGAGAGCTCACCCTTTGAGGTAAATTTATTATTAAATGAGCCTAAAATTAAATGAATGAATAATATGTTTCCTTTTCCATTATTTTAGGGTGTTGGCGCACAACGGCGAGATAAACACTGTGCGTGGTAATGTGAACTTCATGACTGCTCGAGAAGGTGTGATGGAAAGCAAACACTTTGACAATATCAAACAGCTGTACCCGGTGGTGGAACCGAATCTATCGGACTCTGGATCGGCCGATTGTGTTTTGGAATTTCTGATCAACGCTGGTGAGTGTTCACTACCAGAGGCTGTCATGACCATGGTCCCGGAAGCTTGGCAGAACGATCAGACAATGCCTTCCGAAAAAAGAGACTTCTACAATTGGGCGGCGTGCGCGATGGAACCCTGGGATGGTCCCGCACTATTAACGTTTACCGACGGACGATACGTCGGTGCTTTGTTGGACAGGTATTTTTTTTATTATTTATAGTAACAATTTATTATTATTTGAATTTTGACTCATTATGAATTTGATTTTTAGGAACGGGTTGAGACCATCTCGTTTTTACGTATTGAAAGACAACGTTATGGTTATGGCGTCTGAAGTTGGAGTGTACGACACGGATCCAGCTAATGTAGCTCTAAAGGTGAATTAAAAAAGCTAGCAATAATATTATTTATTTACTTTTTTGTTTTGTTTTCATATTGTATCGAACAAAATATGCACAATGCACATATTCGAAATACTTAATTAATTCAATAATTTTCTTATAGAGTCGTTTGAAACCGGGTCGTATGTTGTTGGTCGACACTAAAGAGAAGCGCATCATACAAGATGTTCAACTTAAATTAGATATAGCGAGAAGTAGACCACATTCTGATTGGCTTAGAGAACAGGTATAAAAACATAATGTTTTTTGATCATTATTAAAATGTAATAATAAAGTTATTGTTTATAAAAACTAAATCATAAAACATTTTGTTTGTTTATCCGATGCCGCAAATTGTTTCCTGTACTGACTTTATAGAGGGTGAGTTATATGTATTGATAAATGGTTTGAAAATTATGCTTCTGCAATCTGCGCATCTTTCCATGGTTAATTTCAAAAGAATGCCTAGCTATTTAGTTTTCTAAGATTTTATTTATATTTTCTCTATTGTAAATATTTATTTTCCATTAATAATATTTGTTATTCTTCACTTTATTCCTGTGATGGATTAATGTATTATAAATATGTGTATATATATACTAATACCTACTATATTAACATACCTACAGAAAATATCTTCTTACCTCTATCAACTTTCTGATAATGTTCAGATGTTTGTATATATTATTTTTATTTTATGTATATACCTATAAATATTTATTCTTGTTTTTAACATATTATATATTTTTTGTAAAATAATACTTTTTATACTATCAATAGATTACTATTGAAGACTTGAGGGAAGAAGCTGTTGCTAAAGGATTTGGTTTAGTGCGTGCCAAATCAATAGAATTTATAAGTGGCGAACGTAAAAAGACAATTAGAGAAAACATTCCAGAACAAGAAATGACTCGTATATGGGGAGGAGATAGACGTTTATTGTTATTTAGTTACTCAATTGAAACTATTAACATGTTGATTATTCCAATGATCAGAACCAAGTATATTAAATTCAAACAAATTTTAGTAGTTTAACAAGTACTTACTCATAATATTATAATATTTTAGGAAAGAAGCATTGGGTTCTATGGGAAATGATGCTCCACTTGCTTGTCTGTCTCTGTTTCAACCATTGATATACTCTTACTTCAAACAGTTGTTTGCCCAAGTAACAAATCCACCAATTGATCCATTCCGTGAAAAAATTGTCATGTCGCTAATGTGCCCAATTGGACCTGAAGCCAATATTCTTATACCAAGTGCCAAACAGTGTCATAGATTATTTTTACCAAATCCAATACTATCACTTTATGATCTGGAAGTTTTACGCAATAATCTACATCGTGGCTGGAAGGTAAAATAAAAATTAATAATTTTCTAAATACATTTTAGTATATAGTATATACTACCATTGAATAAATGTATTATATTGATATGTATTTCAACTATATTAATTATTAATCATTATATAACCAAAATGTTAACAGACAAAAGTTATTGACGTTACATTTGATAAAGAAGAAGGCCCATCAGGATTTTCAAAAGCATTGGATCGTATATGTGAAGAAGCCAGTGAAGCTGCTAATAGCAATTATCAACTCATTATATTGTCTGATAGATCAGCTGGATCTGAAAGGTAAAATATTATTAACATAAAAATATAAAAATAAAATCTAAACTTTTATTTTATTTTTTTTTTTTTTGTCAGAATACCAGTTAGCATTTTGTTAGCCCTAGGAGCTACTCACCATCATTTGATTGATCTAAGACTACGTATGAAAGTTGGTTTAATTGTTGAGACTGGTGAAGCTAGAGAAGTTCATCAGATGTGCGTTTTATTGGGTTATGGCGCCGATGGTATATGTCCTTATCTAGTATTTGAAATGGCAAAAAGTTTACGTGCTGAAGGAGTATTGGATTCATCTTTTACTGATAAAATATTATTCGAGGTTAGCATCAAATATTATTTAAATTTATTAAATATAAGTTATAGTTATTATTCTTAACTTTTAATTGAATCTTTAGAACTATTGCGAAGCAATGGAAAGGGGAATTTCTAAAGTGATGGCAAAAATGGGTATATCCACATTACAGTCTTATAAAGGAGCTCAGATATTCGAGGCTGTAGGTTTGGCAGATGAAGTAATAAACAAGTGTTTCAAAGGCACCCAGTCTCGTATTGGTGGTATCAATTTTGAACGTTTGGCCAAAGAAGCATATGAACGTCATTACCTATCTTATTCTTACCGTAATACTGATATGTTGGTTTTGATGAATCCTGGTTATTTCCACTGGCGTACGGGTGGTGAAAAACACATAAACGACCCTATCAGTATAGCCAACCTACAAGTAAGTTTATAAACAATATTAATATTATTTGTATCTATACTACATTGGATTATAATATTTTGTAGGACGCAGCAAGTAATAAAAGCACAAACTCATATGATAAATTCTGTGAATCAACAATGGAAAGTGTACGTGCTTGTACCCTAAGAGGTCAATTGGAATTAGTTCCTACCACTAAATCAATAAATATTTCTGAAGTTGAACCGGCAGCTAATATTGTAAAAAGATTTGCTACAGGTAAAATATTAAATTATATAAATATTAAACTTAAAAATACATTCCTTGCTTCACTCAGAATCTAAAAATAACTATTGGTTTTATTTATTTATTTTACATTAAGGTGCTATGAGTCTTGGTTCAATCTCTATTGAAGCACATACATCCTTGGCAATTGCTATGAACAAATTGGGAGGAAAATCTAATACTGGAGAAGGAGGTATTTATTAATTTCTTTCTTTATATACATACAATATACATATATGTCATTGTGTTATAATTATTATATAAATATTAAGGTGAAAATGCTGACCGCTATTTAAATCAAGATGCAGAGAATAACAAACGATCAGCTATTAAGCAAGTAGCATCTGGTCGATTTGGTGTGACCAGTTCATATTTAGCTCACGCTGATGATATACAAATTAAAATGGCTCAGGGT
>VUJU01000547.1:67265-82355 GCA_009835225.1 Aphis craccivora
GTATGTCTGGTGGTATTGCCTATATTCTTGATGTCGATGGATCTTTTAAAAGGTAAAAATAATTTACAATATATTTTTTTCTAAAGCTAAATATTTATGTTTGTTTTGATGTTTATTTTAAAGCAAATGCAATACAGAAATGGTAGAACTGCTTCCTCTTGACCGTAAAGAAGATCTAGACTATGTTCAGTCTCTTTTAGAAGAATTTGTTCTTAAAACTGAATCAGTTATCGCATCTAAGCTGTTAGATTCTTGGCCCCATTCTGCATCTAAGTTTATCAAGGTTTTCCCTTATGAATATCAAAGAGCTTTAAAACAATTGGCTGAAGAAACAAAAGCAACTCAGAGCCACACAAATACAACAGAAGCTGTTACTGAACCTAGTGTCCGTGAGCCAAGTGTTCGTGACATTGAAGAAACAATTAATGATCAAACATTTGAAAAAAAAAGACTTGAAAAAATATTAGATAAGACTCGAGGTTTTGTAAAATATTCACGAGAAACAATGATGTACAGACCTGCTGAAAAACGACTCAATGATTGGGACGAAATTTACAATTTCCAACATGTGAGGAAAGGACTTAGGGTTCAAGCTGCAAGATGTATGGAATGTGGTGTACCATTCTGTCAATCTTCACATGGATGTCCTTTGGGAAATATCATACCAAAATGGAATGATTTAGTTTTCAATAATAACTGGCAAGAGGCATTAAATCAACTTTTACAAACAAATAATTTCCCTGGTACCTAATCATATTGATGATATTTTTAAACAATATAGTTGCATATTATTAAATATATTACATTTTAATTTTTTAGAATTTACTGGACGTGTTTGCCCCGCTCCTTGTGAAGGTGCATGCGTTTTGGGTATTAATGAACCTGCTGTAACTATTAAGAATATAGAATGTGCCATTATTGACCATGCTTTTGAACAAGGTTGGATTAAACCTGAACCACCGAAGTTCCGATCAGGTAAAACTGTAGCTATTGTTGGATCTGGTCCATCGGGGCTAGCAACTGCTCATCAACTGAATAAGGTAAAAATTATTATAACCAAGTACCTAGTACCTAGTGTTTTAACAACTAAAAACAACTAAGTTTAAATCATAATTTTTAGGCTGGACATTTGGTAAAAGTTTTTGAGAGAAATGATCGTGTTGGTGGATTATTGCAATATGGAATTCCAACCATGAAATTATCTAAAGAAGTTGTGCAAAGGCGAATCAAACTTTTAGAAGATGAAGGAGTGGTTTTCCATACAAATGTCAGCGTTGGCAAAGATTATTTAGCTAAAGTAATATATAAACAATTATTATTATGAACAATTATTAATATTAATTTATGATAGGAGCTCTTGGATCAGTTTGATGCTGTTGTATTATGTACTGGTGCTACATGGCCACGAGATCTACCTATACCTGGTCGTCATCTAAACGGTATTTACTTTGCTATGAACTTCTTAGAATCTTCACAAAAAAAACAGCTAGGTGGGCCAACAGATTTACCCTTGTTAGCAAGAGACAAAGACATAATAGTGATTGGTGGTGGTGATACTGGTTGCGATTGTATTGCTACTTCATTAAGACAGGTTAGTGCTTGTTGTTACTTAAATACTTAATAAATGGCATATATATGATTAATTTTTCTTAAATATGTAATAATATTAGAGGGCAAGATCTATTACATCATTTGAAATCCTTCCTGAGCCACCAGCAACTAGAAGTCGAGATAACCCTTGGCCACAATATCCTAGAGTATTTAAAGTGGATTATGGTCATGAAGAAGTTAAAATTAAGTATGGCAGAGACCCAAGGCAATTTTGCATCATGAGCAAGGTCAGTAATCTACAACATTTATTTCTAAATCAAAATAATTAGACCTTTTAATCAACAAAAATATTTTGTAGGAGTTTGTTGATGATGGTAATGGTAACGTTAGTGGTATTAAGACAGTTAAAGTTAATTGGACTAAAGATGAAGCTGGACGATGGAAAATGGATGAAGTACCAGATTCTGAACAGGTATTTAAAAACTTTTTTTTAAGAATTTCTATTAATTTATTTATATAATGTAACTATGTATTGTTTAGATTTTCAAATGTGATATGGTTCTTTTGGCAATGGGATTCCTTGGTCCAGAACGTACAATTGTCAATGAATTATCATTAGCCCTTGATCCGAGATCTAATTACCAGACACCTTCTGGTCGTTATGCTACATCCGTTCCTAAAGTATTTGCTGCTGGAGGTTTGTAACTTAAATTAATAATTTAAGAATAAAAGCTATTTAAAATTGTAATAATTTGTTTTAAACATAAATATAATACAATTGTTTCGATATAATCAACTTGTACTATTAATTTAGATTGTCGCCGTGGCCAGTCATTGGTAGTTTGGGCAATATCTGAAGGACGCCAAGCAGCTAGAGAAGTAGACGCATTCCTCATGGAGCAATCTGTATTGCCTGGACCTGGTGGTGTGATATCAATTCAAACTGTTAGTGCTTAAATTAGTACGTTATATGTACTACATATGGACAATATTGAGGGAATCACGTTGGTTTTTTAAAATAATATCTTAACATTACAGTGTGTTAGTTCTTTTTTCAACTGATTAGGTATCAAAACCATATTATTGTTATAAATATATATATTTTTTTTTTACTAATAATTTAAGTATGGTTACGTTATTTTTTTAAGCTCCTATGGAAACAATAAATTCCTAAGATCGATTTTCGATTTACTCATAACCATAAAAAAACAACACACAAACATATGTGTTTTCCTTATTCATACAATATAGATACATATTATATACATAATTATATAAGTGGAGTGAGTGTGTGTTATAATTACCCATACATTTAGTATTATCTTAAATTCCATTTTTCCCCAGCTATTTACATTTATATCAAAATACGTGAATATTAACAAAAGTGTGAGAGACTGACTTTCTATTAAGAATTTTATTTTTAAATAATATGTTTGTATGAGTAATAGCATTTTTAACGTGTGTGTGTATTTTCTATACATTATAAAGCATAAAATGGATAAAAAATGTATTCTATTTAGACAAATTGACTCTGGATTAATATTTTTTTACAAACAAAAACATAAGGTAGGTAAGATTTTTGAGCTATCCACACAAAGCAAAATATACTATTAGGTATACAACAATTTTCATTGAAAACTGTCTAAAGTATGGCATATCACATTCAAATTTAATTTTTGATTAAACAAAATTTGCTATCCCTGATTAATAATTATTAATTATGAATGTGTATACTATAATATAGTAAGAAGATAATAGAGAATCAGTCTTTGACACTTATAACAAATTTCACACTTGTTAGATTTCATATTCATAAATATTGTTTACAGTATTATCGTCCAGTTTGTTGAATATATTTATTTTTATTATTATTTATATATATTCAATAGCTTACAAATGTAAGATTTTAATATTATTATAATATTATTGCATATCCTAAACACCTACCATACTAAATATAAAATTATAAATTATCACTATAGAATTAATTACTTATGCTTACATAATATGTTATTATTGTTAAAATTAAATTACATAAATAATGTCAATTTAGTTTGTAGAGATATTGAGAAATTAATTGGTGCGCAGTTACAATATACTGTATTATAGCTGAACTATTATGAAATTTATGCTACAAACTTTACTTAAAAGCTATTTGCCATTTGAAACATTGTGCCCTTAAAGACAATAATAAATTATAAATTATGATACTTAGATATTTGTTTAATATGTATTTTTTAATATTATTCGATCAATATGTCGATGTTTTGTGCTAAGTATAATTATTATTATATATATATAATACTATTATGTAGTCGTTGAATTATATGATTATTTATTCAATTGTTTTTAAGTTTTTTTATTAATTATTCTATACTTGAGTTTTATCCACCTTCTTTTCCTAATTATATATTATTTAATATGAACTATTTATGAGGAACCTTGTATGAAATTGTCAACCCTTAGCAATAAAAATTGAATGTTTATTAGAATTCAAACTTCAATTTTTTTTAAACGTCATCGTATCATCATGGCTATTGGCTATCTTAAATACTTTTAAAATATTATGTATTTTAATAACTTAAATAAAACATTTTTAATGGCCAATCAAAAAATATTTAATTGGCATTTATATAAAAATAATTTAAATAAGTAGGTATCTTTAAATTTAATAGCTCAAAAAGTGTCAAAATGTTTGGAAGTTTATATCATGTGAAGAAAATGATAATTTATTTTTTTATTTTATAAAATATATTATAATTTATTTGACAATAACAATAAGTAGGTAATATGAATGACAAGATAAAGAGTAGCTATGTAGTATGAATCGCGTGCAAAGTAGACTATAGTAGAATCATAGGTAAAATAATAAAAAAAAAAAATAAAGAATTACTAAAAATGTATTATTGTAGATCTTAAGTTCCAACTAGATCCAATTTATTACCAAAAGCCATTCACAAAATTGAAAATCAAAGAATTTTCACTATTCTCGACCTAAACAATAATAGTAAACAGAAAAAAGTATGTATCATTGTAAAATCATTAAATTCATTGTTCTGTCCAAATCTAAAATGATAATTTAAATAGACAAAATATGATAATTTTATTGATTAATTATTACTTATATTTTTTACAAAAAATTTGTAGGTTTCACTATCACTTTACAGAAAAAGGCCACACGATCATTTAAATTTTAAATTAAAAGCATATCAAGTGGCCGAAGTGACAAATAGGTACGTAATATGAATCAGTTAAAATGCTATATATCTTTGACTATACCTATTGAAAAAAATATGTTTTAAGTTAAAAGTTTATAACCCACTAGGCACACTTGCAAAAAAAATTCAAAATCAATTTAATTTAATTTGTAATTACTCTTTAAACTTAAATACCTACAGTGTTCAATACCAAATATAGTTTTTAGTTTTTTTTTTTTAAGGCCACGGAATCTGGCTGCTGCCACAAAAATGTCTAATATTTGAAACTTGGTTAAATTAGTTTGTAATTATGCATTTGTGCATGTTTAAGAAAATGCCAGTATATTTTTTTGGGAATGGAAGGTCTGAATTTATATTGACTGCTATATCATAATTTGTATTATTGCCCAATAGCTAGGTAAGTACCTAATTATTGCGGTTAATATTTAGATGACTTGGTGAATAGAAAAAATTGGTACAAACATATAGAATATAGATAATAATTGATGTTACGACACGTCATAATCTCATATAAGTTTTAATAACTTGTTACTACTATTTTATTTCTGGATAAGTCGATTGCAATGTTGTTAATCTATATGTCATTGAAGGAGTTTCCAACAATGATTAAATTTTACCAATTACATCGACTAAAAATAGTTTTATTGAGGTGAATCAAGCTAAATTATCGTCTATCTGTATCATTCAATTATATCATAAAAATAATCTACGATTATATACTTCTTATTTGAAGCCAAATTATAAACTATGTGTAGGTACTTAAATCACTTGCTATTTAGTTTCTATAGGAATTCATAGTTCAACGTATACATTATTAGTTTTATAATTTTTAATTTTTTAAATGTTATATTTTGTTATTATTTTAATAAAATCAAACTTATATTATAGCCTATAGGTGATGTCTATTACATTTACCAAATATTAACTGTGCACAACTCGTAATATATATACAATACTATTGAAGCCTGAAGGTAAGTCATAATTTTTAAGTTTTTTTTTTAAATAATTAAGTTTTTGAGAAACGTGAATGCTACAAAGTTCTACAATATAATCTCAATTCTCAATTATTAAATGTTTAGATATAATTATTATTAACAGTTTAACACGGCTATATTATATAAATCCGTCTAATTTCCATACATTTTCGTTTAATTTTAATAATTTTTAAAAATATAAAAATTTTAATAATGTTTTGCAGAATATTATAATAAGCAATAGCTATACAATGGAAAAATAAATATTTTATGTTCACGATTAAAAAATCATATTATTCAGCTTATACTAAAAGTTCGTTCGATTTTAAAAATACTATTATAAAACTATTAAAGAATATTACATTAGTAGTTGATAATTAAAATTGAATTAAAGTTGTAAAAAAAGAAATAAATGTAAACACGTCATAATAAATAAATTTATAAATTAATATTAAATAGTCATTAATTATTAACGGATATAACTATACAAGTAATATAAATTAATAATTTGTAATTTGTATTGCCCAATATTTTTCTTATATTTTTTAATTTTTAATACAATATAATATAATTTTTAACTTTATTAATATATATTGCCCCTTAGTGACTATATTTATCAATATTAATTTGAATAATAATATTGCTTAGGTATAAATTATAGGTAAGTAATTAGTTATACAGTGTATAACTACCAAGTACGTTAGAGATAAATCGTAACTTTTAGAAAAAAGTAAAAAATCATTTTGGTTTATGGTTAATGGTTATACCTATACTATAATATATATTATACATACCTACGCATTATATGGCGCAACTAAAAAAAAAAAATTTCGGGGGGGGGGGGTTACAACCCCTTAACCCCACCCCTGGTTGCGCAACTGATTATACGTAAGCTACAGAAATATAGTATCCAATCTTAAAAAAAAACTTTTTAAGTTAATTCTATAAATCAGTCATATTTATTCTATACGGAGATGGCCACGAAATGTCTGGAAACATTTTTAGAAATTTAGTGTTATTTTTCCTATTTTATTATTATATGTTATAATTTTTTTCTAAAAAAAAATGGACAAAATATAATAATAAATAATAATAGATCATAATGTACCTAAACTATCAGTATTATACATTTATATTATACCTAGATACATTTTATTCAGTAGTGAACTATTATTAAAAATATAATATTAAATATTACCTAATACATGTATCACTAGCCTAACAATCATAATATGCCGGTTATAATCTTTTAAATTATTTAACCTTTTAGGTAGGTCATAAATCATAACGTGTAACTAATAAATATTAAACCATTAAAAAAAAAAAATTATAAATTAAAATTAAAATTGGCATCATTATAGAGAAGAATTATTGTTGACTCTTTAGTTTTGATATTTGAATCATTATATATTCAATTTTATAAATTTTAAAAAATATGTTTAGAAAATTGGTATTTTTTATGTAAATTATAACCTCAATTAAATTTACTGTAGGTATAAATAATATTATAAAATACGAGTTTTTTTATAAAATATTAACAAATTTTGTTTGTAATAAATAATAATATATTTTGTCATTTCTGTAATTATACACTATCAGAGGTATTGTATACAATGTATACTATACATAATATATAATAAATTATAGTTTTATTAAAAATAAAAATAATAAAAAGAAGTAGGTAAAAATAAATAAAACAAATATACATTTTTTACTTAAACTTAAATGTCTTAAGTATAAAAAAACAAAAGCAATATACAAATAAGTTTTTAAAAAATTCACTCTTCAAACATGTACCTAGCTATTACGCTGTTTTTTATAATTTTAACACGAACGAGAATTATTTTATGGTGTCAAATTTTTTAAAAACCACACATAATTTTGAGTTAAAATGTTTAATAAACTAATGCGATGTTATTAATTATTATCATCTGATACTTAATAAAAAAATTAAAAATGTATGAAATTCTAAAATCGATTTAAAATGTTAATTTTATAAATTTTTTATATAATATATTTTTACAGTGATTTATTTATTTTAATCTTTTCGGTATATTTTATTTTATAATGCGAATAAATATGTATAAATATCATATTATCCCGTACAGGAGACGAGAGTTGAAACTTGAGATGATATCAGTGTATAGTTATATAGCTACCATGCATATTAATAGTTAATTGAGTAAATAATTAAGTTGATAATGTTAGTAAATCACGTAGATGGAAAAAATCACTACAAAAAAAACAACAATTTTTTAGTTTAATATTTATTTAGGTAGTTCGTATAGTTATATAATTTAGTACTTGAGAAAACTGTTTTGTCATTCTTTTTAGTTTTGGTTCAAATTAATTATACTGCAGCATGTAAAAAATTTACTTTTATTTTCAACAATTTACATTCAAAAGTATGAGGTGACAAAAAGTTATGGCACCTGTTAATATTCCTGTGAGGAACCTGTTAATAATATTGGTTACACATTGGTGTGTTTGCCGCCCTCAGATCATAGTCCTATGGAAAAGAACGACGAACAGGAAATGATAAGGTTTGCAAATATATACATAGATACCTACATCATACGTCTTGTTTCGATAAAATTGTATTACACTGTAGTACTGCACACTACTATAATATTGAAATTAAAGAAAACCGTTTGGTCGGTAATCGAATGACACCGTCATCGACCAGTTTTGTTACGACTTGACTGATTAACGACGGAAAAAACCGCGGTTAGCCTACTTGCAAGTAGGTATGTATCGTTAACTACGGTTAAGACTTTTGTTCTTCTGTGGTTGATACGATAGTTGCCTATAATATGATTTACGTTACTCGCGAGTCACGACTGGGTAACCAAGATGTTTTCCGTAGGTCAGTCTTAGAAAAAATCGATTGTCGCCGATTTTATACTTGGCATCCTTTCTCCGAACCGTCTGATTCTCAACAATCTTCATCAAACCGTTTACTCGTTACCATACTTAAAATACCGCGCATCGACGACATTCCGATGAAACGAATCTTGTGTACAATAGTAGTGTACGCGTATTTTCGAGCCACACACATTCGAGGGGCATCACTTCCGATCCGGCTAAACGAATGTAGACCGTCTTATGATCTGAGGCTTCAAGGTAAAAAACACACAAATTACCATTATGCGTTTATTTATAATCTTATTTATCATGATATCATGCACATTGCACAGATGCCTCATACTAATCGACCGTTGTATAGAATTTAATATTTATTTATTGTAGTTGCAAACAGTGTATTTTAACTAAAAAAACCCGTATGCTATTCATAGATAAAATTTCTAGGTGCATTGCCCGGTATTCCATATTAACCATAACATATACCTACACATATTTATTTACTTTTATTTATCTATGAATAATAAACGCCCGTTAGGTATAGATAAATAATATATTAAATATGCCCATTAAAATGGTCTGACGTTTGAATACCTATGTGTTTAAAAATGCACTAAATATTTGTGCATGTGTTTTTAAACCTCGACATTTTGGCTATTCGAGAGCGGGAGATTCTTTGATTATCAATATTCTATTTTATGCAACTTGAACTATTCCTTCTTGATATCACGCAATCACAAATTAATTTTAAATTTCCCGCGCGTTACCCCACATCCCACCCGTCTTTAATTATGTATGCGCATCTATAAGTTTATATTGTTAATTATTATTAGTTGCATAACACTCAAATAACTTGCTTAATCTTAATCTTAATCTTAATCAGATTTCAAATTACAAGTAAAAAATTTAATTATCGAAGTAATTGAAAATCCATTGTTTTAAGTACCTATACTTTTAAAAATAAATCGGGGTCAGTATGCTTTGTAAACCACATATCCATAATATGTATTTAATAATTCATTTCCATGGATTATTAAATTGAAACTGTGTATAATATTATACGATTCTCTTGTATAATTTTTTATTCTTCCGTATTTCCGTTGTATATTATTATTTATTTATTACTGACTGTATCAGCACGGCGCCTGGCGTAGGTATCTATGCTAGTTGGTCCCAGATTCTAATTGTATATACCAATATTGGGTCCCGTGTTAAAAAGTCTACCGTACTAGTTGGGTCCCACGTTAAAATGAATACTGTAGTACTGTATACTACTGTACTACTGTTGGGTCTCAGAAAAAAAATATCCTTCTTCCCATTTTTACAAATTTAGTGCTGTCTAATAACATCTAGTTACTACAGGTATGGTTAAAAATGTTTTTTTTTCTAATGTTAATTAATGTTTTATCTTTTCAATGTAATCCATATAATCAGTGTACAATGTAACAATTTAAATTTTCAAAGCATTTAATTTTATTTTCAGAAAGTACGTGAACCATATTATATTTGTGGTTTGTACTTTATGTTTTTAGTTATTACTATGATACAATAAATAATTATACACGTGCCCAATCCGTACACAATTTTAAACTAATATTATTTTTTTTACTCAACTCGGATGCAGCCACTGAACGCCCGTGAAAAGAATTGCAAGTCCTGTGTACGGACACTGTCATTGTCGGCTAATAACGATATAGAGTTGGCTAGTAGGAAGTGGGGACGCCAGTCGTCGGGAGCACAGCACGTGTGTCGTATCAACATTTTGATGTAGGTATCTTAGAAAATTTATTAATAAAGTTATATCAATACATATTATAAACCTAAAAACCTTCCTCTGTTAATTGTTTATCTAACAGTAAACCGCATTGATATATTTTATTCAGCCGTTTCGGAATTAATCCCGAATCAAAAAATGCGACTTACCTATAGTTTTATATTATGTAGGTATTTATATTGATAAATATATATTCATACCATCTTTTTTAACTTTTCTTAAATAACAAAAAAATATTTATCTTTTTTAATTATAGTTTAATTTATTAATTATTTGAAAACAATTTCAATCTTAAATAATATTATTTATTATAAATAAAGGTAGGCAATTACTAAATTATTTGCATGGTTAAATGATAAAAATCGTATAGTAAATAATAATAATAAATTGCATGGTACTTAATAAATATTCCCTCAAAATCAACAATAAATAAATGTAAAAAATAAACTTTTTTATATCCATTACGGTAATCCATTTTTTTAAAACTTGTTTGTTTTAACAATAAGTATTATTATAATTTATAAATTACTATTTAGGCAGGTTGACTACCTTATACTCATAATATAATCGTATATAATACGCCTTGGGTCTACGAATAATATTATTTTAATATTTTAAACAGAATAGCTTATGGCTATTTTTAACTATTCAATGAATACCTACTTAAATATTATACTACCTAGATAACACAAGAGCAATATTGTGTAAAATTACTTTTCTCAGGTTAACTAAAATAATAGGTATATATTATACATTTTATTATCTGATATTCAATAAAAATGAAAAAGCCCATGTAAATAATGGTTTACTAAGAAAATAACCACATTATTGTTCAAAAATAAATTTAAGACAGATAAATGATAGTGATAGTCAATAATAAATAGCAATATATTACCGATGCAACTAGCAACATAAAAGTAAAAAGTAGCTAAAAATAATTTTTCATACATTTTAATGAAATATTGCGTTTATTCTGTATCAACCGTCTCCCGTTTTGAATTGATTTAATACATGTAGGTATTATAAACGGAAACTCTTAGTTCTATAATAGTTATATGCCTCAATATTTATAACGTGACGTGAATTTTTGTCGTGATTCGACCACATTATAATATGTTTTTATTCGCCAAGTCACGGAAATAATAACAGTTACTTTTCGATTAACATTGTGCGTATCTATGCGTTTTTTATGATTTGCCAATGATGTTATTTTAAATCATATCACATTTAGCGATGCTATGTGTTCAGTTTGTTACCATAATTAAACTTTAATCTAACGTTCCAACAGACAATAAAATGTAATAATATAAATAAACATATTAATAAGCGTGTAAGGTCTTCTTTAATTTTTTTGTTAATTAATTTACATACATAGTAAAAAAAATGTCACTGCCAGGTTTACTCACATATTTTTATTTAAAAATTAAAATGTATAAACATTGTTTAATCTAATGTTATACAGTATACACGTCAACACAATGATCGCAAAGACGAATGCTGTATTAGAACACAGTCTTTAGTTCATTATTAAAGATAACAGTGTTATCATATTGCAATCTTTTGCATTTACAGTCATTTCTAATCCCATGGCCGTCTTGTATTTGTCGCGCCCCACGCACGGCTGTCGTGATTCGTGACCTCGCATAGCAGGCAAGATGTCCTTAAAATGAATTGTGAATTGTCTATTTTTTTTTTCAAATCGACAGAGTTGTATATTCGTGTTCATTAGTTAACCGTAATAGGTATACACTATACATATAGTTTCTTGAAAATATTAAGAACATTTAGTATTTATATTTTATAGTACACAAAAAATGAATAATAATATGTGTTTATAATTATTATTCGATAAACAATGAGATATTTAACAATTAAGTCAGTTAAAATATCAATTTCAAAACCACCAAGGACTTTTAAGTCAAGTTAACTCTCAAGTTAATAATAATGTTTTATACATAATATAGATTATATGTGTGCGTAATATTACTTACAGTTGCAGATACTACTCTATAACAAATTATTTTTTTATGTTATTTATGTCATAACCATTGATTTCAAACCTCAATAGTCAATAATCATATTATTCATATTACTCAATAATCTTTATACCTATACGGTAGGTAGTTCTATTAAGTTCCACCTTACAACATTTAATATGTAATCTAAAATAGTTAAGAAATAGTTTAGTATAGTCTAGAAATAGATTAAAAATCTAAAAACTAGAAATTTTACCCCAAAGGTACCTAAAAAGTGTAAGACATTTAACTTTAATAAAAATCATGTATGGCTTTATATTGTGTATAACATATTATTATTAGTATGTAATTAGTAAGTAATAAACTAAAGCGAATACGTTTCTTCACTTAAAGACTTCATCATTCTAGATAATTATACATTAATTTTAAAATGCTTTTTAGTTCATATAATAATTTGATTAATTGTTTTTATAATTTGTACAATATTGTATTATTTATAGACTGACCCATCCTTTAGAAGTAGGTAGAAAAATTAAAAACACTTTAAGCTAGAATGTTAAATTAATTAACTTGTAAAACTA
This sequence comes from Aphis craccivora, assembly GCA_009835225.1. Classification (NCBI taxonomy): domain Eukaryota; kingdom Metazoa; phylum Arthropoda; class Insecta; order Hemiptera; family Aphididae; genus Aphis; species Aphis craccivora. Next base: position 80,202 of record VUJU01000547.1, read on the forward strand.
TAATAATATAAACTCATCATTAGATCCCACTATACTCATTAAATTTGAATCTAGGACATTTCCCCTCGTGCCAATTTCCTCTCAAACGTCAAACCTGGATATTTTCCCACTTCACTTTATTAAAAAAATAAAACACTTGCATAAACATAATATACATTTAAATGTCTATTATTTATGTTGCTGGTGTTTATAATTAACACGGAAACATCGATAATATAAATACAAAATAAAAATAATAAAAGTTATTTGTATTTAAATTTAAAATCTTTTTTTTTATGAACGAGTAATTTATTGTCTGCGAGTTTTGACCCAAATCTTAAATACCACGCATTCTATAATTATATACTAAACGAAATTGGATTAAACGGCCTGAATGCGGCGACGGCGGTAACGGCTAAATAATAATCAAAAGCACATAATTAAGAGAATACAAATAATACGGTAAATTAAAATATTATTATTGTTGTTTATTCGATTTTTGCATTTCCAATTTTGTTTTTATAACGTTGCTATAAATTATAATCGAATCTAAAAGTTGCCAAGTGCGTCGTGCGTTACTGCGTCTATATTATTATAAAATTCGTTGATTCGATGCAAACAGTTAAACACGAACCGGGACTTTATTCTGTTATAAAGATAGGTAACTTATTAGTTATTAGTAATATTTGTACATTTATTATACGTATATACATAAAAATATTAGCGTAGCGGTAGTATAATAATAATAATAATAATAAGACCTTTGCGGTGCCAAACACCATTCCTTCCATCGATTTGTGTTCAGGCGGATATAACATGTTATGATAAGTTGTGCGGGGCAGATCACAACGGGTCCAATCGTTGAGGGGATGTAAATATTATACACGCATCGAGACGAAACACCGCGGGACGCGCTTTCGTCCGGATTCGCAACGGATGCTGCGCATTACGAACAAACCCGAAGTCATTATCATCTGAACAACTCCCGACTCCGTATAAAATATACACGTAATTTATCTGCTTCCAGATGCCAAATTTTAAATAATTTTTTACAAAATAATTAAAATGAATTTGTGCAGCTTAATAGGAAAACTCACAAATGCATGCGTTTAATTCCGTTTTACAAACATACAACATGACAAATTTACGTTCAGTGGAACCAATTTTGTGTTGTTATAGCTTTAATAATAGAATGAATTGACTGAGATCGAACTTCAAAATAAGAGCATTGTCTGAGATCTCTCGTTGGTTATTTACGATATTTTAATTTTTAGCAAGTTATGGGTATGTTTAACATTTAAGTATACAAATGCTAATAAATTGCTAAAAATTTAAAACCATATGGTAAAAAACAAACAATAGATTATAGATATAATATTTTTACTTTTACAAATAAAATATGTTTGCTTTGTTGTACGTTTAAAAGACTGCAGAGAAAACACGTCATGTGAGACGTGAGTGAGGCGTTCTCTTGAAAGTATAGAGTTAAAAAAAAAACCCCTTTTGGTGGAGCTGAGGGAATATTCACTACTTCCCCCACCCCTAACTCTTATGTGAAGATGCCACATTTTCAAAGCTATTTATGTTTCCTACATTATATAGTGCATCCTATTCAAACTATAATATTTTGCTACGCTCTTTCTGCAGGTAATATACCGGCAAAAATCGTTTCCATATACATTTCTCGTGATCCCATCCTCTCTCGTCCTTATAGTATATACAGAAAAAAAAATAGTATTCTTCAACAGTAATATCATACCCGAGTGCCGCCCGGGCGGACGTCGTCGGTGCTAATTTAATAACATTACGGAAACCAAACGGCCGAGGATTTCTCGGCGGACCCGCGACCGGAACGCGTGTTGTTAACGGTTCCGGCAGCTCCGCCCGGCCAGCCAAGCGATAATTATTGCGCGCGCGCGCACACGACTCGACGCTGATGGAACCGCAAACAGGGCCCGTCGGTATCGGCGTTCGCTGAAGCCGCCGCCACACGTGTTGCCGACGCGGCGCATCGCGCACACGCGTACACTGCAATCGTTCGCTCGATCCGTTTTGTCCGTCGCGGGCGCCGCACCGTCCGGTCCGCCAGCCGCTCGCGAGTGTGTTGTGCGCGTACTTTTTAGGTACATTATTAGGAAAAACGTTTTTTTTTTATTTTTTGGTCCTCTCCAACAA
>VUJU01000547.1:82405-98247 GCA_009835225.1 Aphis craccivora
CTCCAACAACCGTCATCGGCAGCAGACTCGTCCGCAAGATACCTCCCCGCTCGGCGTACGATACGAATGTTAAATTCATAGACGATATGGATGCGAAACTGACGACGGCGAAACATTGCACTGATGGAGTACGAGTTTGACTGTTGTAGGTGAAGAATTTTAATTGGTTTTTCTTTTTCTGTTTTTTTTTTCTATCGAATTTATCTATAATATACTTATATACTTATGAACGGAGCCGGCTTTCATTTAGGCATCGCGGCTATGGAAATTATTACGCACATTCATATTCCGTATATCTATATAATATACGACTTCAAAATTAATAGCCGCGTACGTTTTTTTATGGCCAACATCTATGCGTGTTATCATTTATCATACCTACTCGAGTTGACGAACAAACGACAACGTTCACACACATATTATACCTCTCTACTTACGTTTACGTGATAATTTAAAGCGGCCCATTTTACATTGTTCGTATTACGCTTACTTAAAATCATGTTATACTATAATTGTTATACCTACACTACGTTAATTACGACTAAATTATAATTATCACTGTTGATTAGATTTTACAATTATTTTCTCACAAACACAATAGGTGCAATAAGTACTGTGTAAATGACATTAACTCAGTATAACCCTACAATAATTAATGTACCTACTCTTATTTTATTTTGACAAAATGTTTATAAAAACTATACAATCGACAATATACAATTATAATTATTTAAATGTCGAACAAAATATTTTTTGTAATTTGAACTAATAGTTATACGCATTGCAGATATTTAGTTTGGTAAACTATAATTTACAAGAGTAATCTTAGGATGTGATTTTAATCTATGTATGTCCGCTATCCGCATGTTGCGTCGAGTTTATTGTATTGATCTGTTTTCTACAATATGTAAACTCGTTTTATGTCAACGCATTAACGTGCTGTCAAATTAGATTTCCATAGACATTATAATTTTATAAGAATTTGAGAATATTATACAATGAATTTTAAATGAATTAAAAATTAGGTAAATATTTGAAGAACTTCTCCAATTACATAAATAAAAAACTTATTTTTTTATTTAATTTCAAAATAATATCAATAAAATACCTACATTATTATTTTATAATCTATAATGATGGATTTTACCTTTTAGTTATAATAAATAATTAGCTACATAAATAAAAATAATGATATTAAAATTCAACAGTAAAATGTTAAGTAGAATTTAATTATATCATCAACAGAAATAAAATAAATGTAACTAAGCTAAATTAATTCTTTTAAGTTTTTTAATTGAAAATTGTCTACAACTTAATTAATATTCTATTATAAATTTAAAAAAAAGTAGTTAAATAAGCATTTAAAAATAATTCTTTACGACAAAAATAAAATTTAGTTACCTTTGTATAGGTATATTTTTCAATTTTATGATTTAATATAAAAAATGAAAAGGATCATTTAAAATATAAAATCATTTTTATTTTTTATCTAAATTAATTTCTAAGTTTAAACAAATATCCAGGTATTTTTATATCAGTAAAAAGATAGTTATTATTCATATAATATGTTCTGCAATTTACTAATAGCTTGAGTGTTTTCTTGAACTGTTGCCGTACCTACATGCCTTATTTTACAGTCAAGTACATTGCATGTTAAACTAACATGTAAAATATATTTTTTTATTTGTAAAAATATTTAATTTTTGTATTATAACATCGAGAAAAATTGATTAAAAAATGTCTATTAAGAATAAGTAATATTACTTAATTTTTCTATTTTTACTTAGTCTTTCTAAAAAATAATATTTTAGTTTTAAATAAATACATCAGTATTTAATATACAAATATAATTATTATAATTACCTATTATTTTTTAAACCTATGTTTTAATTTTAAACCTGTCATATTATTGACTTTTAATTGAAACACTGATAAATTTATATAATACACATACCGAATAGTAAGTACATATCTATTAAACTGTTAACAAACATGATTAATGGAGATTGGAGAGTCAGGGAGACATGTATGCATATAACTGAATAAAACATTAGTATATAGGTACCATTTATTACAATATAATATTATACAAAATTACAAAAGATGTTAAAGTTACTCTACCCACATAAAATCATATCTTGATAGATCTGTGGTACACGCACTTTTATTATACATACATTTCGTAAAGTTGGTGTTTGTCATAAAATATAACACTCTGTCCAAGGTTATACTAAATATTATTATAAATTAATCTAGATTGATCCTGTCAAAATAATTAATTACTTATTCCGTAGATTTATATCTGATATTTTAAAATCATTAGTTGTATAAAAAAAACCAAACAATTTTCGATTTGACTATAGTAATAATATATCCTATAGAAGTATAGAGTATGGACTATAATCATCAAATTTTGACAGTCAATTTTTATAAACCACTCAACCGAATTGGATAGGGTTTGAACAGTTAACTCATTAAACAAAATGCCAATCACCGTTTGCCATACCACATTTCCGAAAATAATAATTTCATGTTTAATTCGTTACCGTTTACATTATTGCTATATGTTACCGAGGCACATAATTTCCTTCCCTAAACTCTGAAGGCTGTTGGCACACCCATCGACAACAACACTTCAATGACTAAGTATATTATATAATGTATTTGAACTTACGATGGTATCAGCTACAAGGGTAGTAGTTTATTACTTATTTATAGAGGTTGATATTATTTTAACTTTAGCCCATAATTTCACAACACATGGAGATCTAATATTGGATATTAATCTCATTTCATACACTTAAGCGTAAGATATTGCAGGTATATATAGGTATTATTTACATTTGAAAATTAATTTTAAACCAATTTTTCTACTTTCACTACACTCAAAATCTTATATTTATAATGATAACTATTAATACCGTGTATCACATTTATATATTTTACCCTGAAATTAAACTATACAATTTTCATAAAAAATTGTGTGTTAAGAACATCAAATCAAAACATCATTATTATAGTGGATTTTTGACGATAAATAATAAATACTAGTATTACACTATCACAAATTAAATTATTTTTATATTTCAAGTCTTACTCTTTTCGTATATTTTTTGAATAGTAGGTTTTAAAAATTAGTAACGTTTTTATGTTAATTTTAATAATTTCGATTATACCATGATGAGTGATCTGGAAAAAAATTTACTTTCACATTTTACTTAACTTATTCGAAAAATCGTTACGTAAAAGTCATGGGGTTAGATCAGATAAAAATACTATTTTTAAAAATTGAAGTTATTTACTTAGTTGTTGTAATCTACAAAAGACAATATAAATAATAATATACAAAAAATAAATAATACAATACTTACATATTATAAAACTTCGGTGACGATATAAAAATCCAAAAGGGCCCTCCTTCTTATTAAATTAAAATATATTTTCATTGTAATTTTGATATTGTTTTTATTATAATATCATTCTATCAAATATGTATAGTATGTCGAATAGATTATGTAAGACGGTAACACTATAACTCTTCGAACTTTTTAATTAGTTTAAAGATAAAACAAAATTTTGTTTTTTTTTTTTTAATTTTCAACACATTAATAGTTCTAGTTATTTTCTACTATTGACAAAAAAAATTTAACAGTAAAGAAGCACACATCTAGACTTGAGGGCCTTAATTCAGTCACATTGTTTTCATTGGCCTATTTACTCCATAACTGCAGATAACTGACAACAATATAACATAGTAGCTTTGCTAAAATATTATCTCCGCAGAACGTATTTTATTTTTATTTTTTACAACTATTATTTTTCCACCGAAGATTTTCACCGTCACGCATTGCGGTGCATCTGTCGGAGTGTCAGTCAGTCGGTCATTTCACCGTTGACCGAACTCCGAAACGGTTATTCGCTTATCGGTTTTGTTATTTTAAATTATAATATGATTTCCCAGCAAGTTATAACAAATAACAATATAATAATAGGTATATTTATATACCAATCGTGCAAATTAACAAATAATATACTGTTATACAGTATTATGCAGTATACACTAACACACTATACACTGCTGCATTATTTTCATTTGATATAATATATAATATGAGTACCGATATGTGTTATGTTTTATTATTATTATTAGAATTTCATAATTCCAGAAGATCGACAATAATATGTCATCCATCGGATCTGAAGACCGGCCGTTCATATTCCGCGTCAACGATAACGGCACTGGCCCAGTTCTGCTCATACAGGTAAAGTTCGGTAGCGTATATTACATAAATTTCTAATCCTTTGGGAACCCCTACTGTTTTAAAAATATTTTCCAGTCGGCTGGCCGTTTTATAGGAAATCCATAGGGCGTTGGCGTTTAAAGGTGTTATTTTCTCTACACTCCACTAACCTCATCGGTATTGCCTAAAAAAGTAATAAATGAACTGAATAGGTACCTACTCGAAATTGAGTGCAATAATAATACATCTATCCCCGATAAATAATGATAATACATCTATTATACATCGTCTTTTAATTTTTCACGAATGCTTTATTCTCCTATTCAGTTCTAGTAGTTTTCTTAAGAAAACTCAAACGATATATTTCTTTTTAGGTTTCTTGCCCTTTGTTAAATGTCACGAACCTAACTACATCGTAACAGCAATTATTATATTTGCAAGTTACAACCGCTTCAGTAGAAAAATAATTAATGGAACTGGCAGGATTGTTATTTACGTACGGCATGCACGTCGTTCCCCATACATTTGGTTAATATTTTCCTATAACATTTGTTTGGAATTAGCCTTGACGGCATAATTTGTCGTTTAAAAATTTTATTAAAGGTTTATTTGTTATACAATATTTGGTTCCGTTTTTTTGTATGAATCTATGCATTAGTGAATTAATATATAAAAACACATCTTACGTCAAATCAACTTCAATAAATGGAAACTTATCCTTGGTATATGAGATACGAATGTTGCTTTGAATAATAAATGGTCGATTGGACTGAAACAAAATCTTATTATACATTTATACGATGCACATTGCACACACACAAGCAGGGAATAAAAAAAAACTTAATATAAAACATGTTTTAAAATCACTAAATTAAAATCGACCACGTGTACGGTTATATACTATAAATAGAAGAATTTTAATCATCAGGCAAAAAATAAAAATATACATGCCACATATAAATTATAATACATATTTCATTTATTTGTTGTAGCATTGTGTCTTGTATTTTTCATTTCTAGATCATTAAAATATTTTTACCGCATATTATTTAGTATTCTTATACTTTTTACATTGTATAATTCAATTGTGAATTGATTGTATTTGTTTTATATTTGGACCTAACACTAACATAGTAATTAAAAATAGTATAATATGTATGCAATTATATTATCAACTACAAAAATATTGAACATATAACATTGTGAATGTTAAGCAGTTTAATAAAAATAAATTTTGTATTTTTTTGTGTAATTTGGGGATTTTTAAACATATTTTAAACCTATATAATAAAATTAATTTAATATAATATGTACTTATCTACACTGACTACCTATATACTTAGATACAAATAATCTCTTGGAAACTGACATAGACACAAATAAAGGACAATTTGAAACTATAATTCAATATATTATTTATAATTTGTACATACATGTATTAGATAGCTTATTTAATTGTTTATAAAGAAAAAAATCAAACAATCTACTTATCACAACATAATTTGACTTATTTTTAAATTGCCCATTTTATTCTGTAAATATAGTTATGTATAGTACATATTCCCTAATAGCTAAATTCAAATTGATTTAATAAGTTAGTTTACAATGTAAATTCTATAAGTTTATAATATTATTCCATTGATAATATACTAATATACAGCACAATTAATGCATAATCGTAATAATTAAAGCCTATAATATAGCAATTTATTTGTTAAGCATATACAATTTGAAATTATTGATTAGTAATATGTTTGATTTGAATTAAAATAAATTCGAAAAATATCTCCATTCTAATTGATTTGACATTTTACAAAATGTAAAAGACTCTTATGATAGTTTCATTATTGTTGATTAAAAATACTATACTAATATACCTAATATGTATAAGTGTATAACCAATAATATCAATATAATAAATTTGAAACGTAGGTATCTATATAAAATATTATTACATAATTTTAAATAAGTAATACAATTTTAAATTCTGTTCTTTTTTATTTTAATGTATTTATTGTATAAATTCAGGCCATCGTTTTTAAAACCTATTACCTAACTACTATAGTTTGCTAGTTTATATTTGTACAATCATTATTAATCGTTTTTCACGTTTAACGAAGCCTGACGAAATTGTATTGTCTTTGCTATTAAATCCAACGTACAATATTTCAAATTATTATAAAATACAGGTATCTACATTCAAGTTAAATTTAAAATAATAAGCATACGCATATAATGTATAAATAATAACTATCACAGAGCCACAGAGCTAACAATCATGGTTACACGTTGTTGTTAACTCGTTCATATTATTTAATTTAAGAACGTATTAATTTTGTTTACTAAAACATTGCACATTTCACGTTGCGTATAATAATAATATATTATAATAAATAAAGGGACAAATAAAGGGTGTGGTCCAATTTGTTCAATGCACAATAAGTCAGTTAAGTAATAATAGTTTATGTAATATGCACTCACCTAATATAATTTAGTATATAAAATATCGAGTTATTAATAAGTTGCGTGTGTTTTCTGCGTCTGTTTCGTATGTAAATTTTAATTCCGAACCGTACGTATGTATAATTAATTAGGGCTGACTTTAGAAGATACGATCTATGCGTTCGACGGCACCAAGCACCAAAAATCAAAATCAGAAAGACGCGCGAGAGATGTCAAATTAAAATTTAAATGAGAAAAGGGTGCCAAAATAATTCTTGCACTGGATTCTGAAAGAGTTAATCTTGTCCTGGTATAAATTATAATAATGATATTATATCGAATAGCAAAAAAAAGTACTTAACTTTGTTTGCATTATATTTTTTACAATGATTCAATTCCTATGACAATGTATGGATCACCCCTTCCCCCATCACCACTTATACGTGTTTTTACGACCAGCAAAAAACACCGATCGTCGAGACGAGACGTCATTGTTGTTATTTATAGGTATTTCTATCTATACATTATAACGATGACGAAATAATGTAGTACAGTCTAAACATTTCAATTAGTGTGTATTATTATATAAAAGTTAACAGGAGGGTGTTTGCGCGTGTGTGTTTGTGTGTGTGCGTACGCACCACAATGTTTATTTTCTGTCGGTCGGAAGTCGACTGGGTCTTGGGCGAGTTGTGGTGGAGGTAGTGTTGGTAGTATAGTTACTGGTTACACGCCTCAGCGTGGGGAATGCGAGAACACTGCACAGGACGTGCGCGAACATAATATATCCAATAAATAATCGGATTATATACGATTATCCTGTATAATATTTTTTTACAATTTTTTTTTACATTGTAATTATTATTTTTATTTTGCTTTGTCACTCACAGGTGTGCCAAGAACGAGGCTGGAAGGAATATGAAGGAACTAAGAGCGGAGACTCCGCATGGTCGGTACCGGCGGACGAGTATTGGAACCTGTGGTGGAAATCGACCGGATTCTCGTTGTCACACTATAAACAGCAGAAAATATGGCAGGTATGCTCGGAATATAGTATATAAAGTTGTGTTTTTATAAATTGTTTCTTGTATGATATGTGTGTAATTTTATTCGCCGCCACACATTGTCCGTAAACATCGTGTAAGTTGACCTGATTCCGAGTGAACATATAAATATTTATATATATATATATATTTCTTTTAACGCTAAACGCATCGATTGAATGCAGCTGTCTTTGACGACTCTGCGCCAAAAACTAAACGATGCGGATTCTGTCATAATATACGAAATACATACATACATATATATATATATATAGATGATACATATAATATAATATATGTGTACATATTTGCGATTTGACCCTATAATTAAGTTATAAAAATATACTAATTACTAATATTCAATTCAATTCTATCATTATAAAACGTTCGCGTTGTTCGCCATGAATCAGACATTATATTTAATAATAAAATATTATTATATAAATTGTCTCGTCTACCAAGTAGGTATGGTAAATTAGTAAAAGTTACTATTCATACTATTCATACTGCACACAAATTCCAGGCGATGTATACATAATGTCTAGGTTTTCTATTTTGCTTGTAATGTATTTGTATATAATATATTAACAGTCCAATTTACATTAATCTTTCTTGACGACAGTTAATTAACATAATATCTAATATCGTTAAATGGCATGAACGTAGTATTTTTTTTTTTGCGAAATTCTCCGTTGTAAATTGCACTCCGTTATATGCTGTGCCTGTATTGTGTATATAACTATGTAATAATGTCTGTGTACTAAAAAAAATAACGTAAAACCTTTTTTGTACGTCGTGGTCGCGTATCTATATGATATATTAACGTATTAGTATATTTGTGATGGCTATAATTTTAAACAATAATTATTGTTCATCACGTAATCGACCAAAAAAAATTATTCCTTCAATTATACTTATAAGTACCTACTAATCATTATTATTGGACAAATTTTTTTCTTAATTATTTAAGCATGGATCCCGTGAGGGGGGGGGCAAGAGTTTATAAAAGGTTTTATTTCATCCCCTTTATAAATGTTTTATATTATGTATTTATTTATGTAATAATAGTTCATACATCTTGATAACGATAAATTTAAAATTTAAATTAAATTTATTGTAATTTTACGAAATCTTACCTAATCTGTAATCTATTACCTATATTATATTAAAATTGTAGTACTGTATTTTTTCTAAAAAAAAAAAAACGTAGCCCTTCATCCATTTAAGATATTTAAACCTTACCTGATACTTGGCATAAAATATAAATACATCTACCTATCGTATATTATTATATTCGACGTATAAGTTTTTGTTTGTATGAAGTGAAAGTATGATAAAAATAACAAACAATATTTACTATTTAGTATTTTAAAAAACAAATTCTAGAGTTTAAGGATACCAGTATAATATGTAACTACATTACTACAGTATAATTCTAATATGAATAATATTTAATATAATATTTTAATTAGGTAATATAACTTTTTTCTTGTTCGAACGCGTTTACAAAAAGTTTTCCTAAAATGCTACTACAAAAAATTGTATTAAATTAATCAAAAATAATTATTAATAGTATAGTATATTCAATACACTTTTAAATACTGTGTATATTTTTATTTTTATTAGATTCAACTAAAATAATTATAATTATACAATTCAAATACCTAATACTCCAAAAGTTTGTATAAACAAAAATGAAAAATGCATAGTTATTATATAACATATTCCTTACACTTAAAAATTCAATTTTATAATAATCGATTTATATTTATGTATGTTAATATATGTGCATTTATAATTGTTTTCACTTTGGGTACAATTAAAGATAACGGTTACAATAGATTCAGTATGAATAAAATTATTATATTTTAAACTAAACGCAATACTTGAATGTCATTGTACGTATTAGTAATAACTAATGACTAATAGTGTATTATTGTTTATACTATGTTTATTAGTTCAATAACCATATACCCAGTGGATCAGCATTATGCCGGAAGGACAACTTGTGGCGATATTTGAAATGTATGAAGAATATATTCGGCACGTCACTATTTGGGTTCAGGTAATGAACATTAAAATAGTTTATTTTATATGAAAATGTTGAAATATTTGAAATGCTTTGTATGGGGAAAAAATACTAGCAATAATAATAATAATAATATAAAACAAAACTAAGAACATATATAATATATAGGTACAATATGGTAGGTAGGTATGTAAGTATTACGAGTATATACAATTTTTGTATGCACGCAAGTGTTCATATTGCATATGAGATACGCCTTATATTTAAAAAAACAGAAAACAAAATAATAATGTTACATTATTTTTTTTTTAAATGGGGTGGTACGATATAAAACATGAAAATAAACACTGTATCGTTAAATACACAACAGTTTATTTACCCCTTATTATGTAAAAAATATTAAGTTCCTACATGAGGGTTTATTCTGGCCTTATCACTTTATTTATTTATTTTATTTTTTAAGAAACTTTAGTTAATGACTTATAATTACATAATTTATATAAATACCTGATAATTAAACTAAATTAATTATTTTTCAATGATACTTTTTCGATAATATTACCTCATATCTTAATATAGTATTATTTTATTTATACTCTTAAGTCAGTTAAATGATAGATCAACATAAATTAATTAAAATAAATTATTTTATTATAATTTATTACAGTTAATCATTTTATTATGTATTAATAACTCATTCATGGATAATTTATTTAATTGAAAATAATATATGAAACAAATTTGTAATTATTTCTTTAATTCTTTTAATTTGTATGTATAATATTATACCTATTTACGCTGAAGCTAAAACAATTTAAGACTGTAAATAGGTTCAAAAATCCATGTACTTGTGTAAATAAACTGCAATAGTCTTATCTAAAATATTAACATACTGTGTTTTACTGCAAGCCGTATGCAACATACAATACCATAGTTGTACGCGTGAATATTAATATGCAAGCACCTTTGTAATACGTCGTGACTATAAAAGCTACTGTCGTGGAAAGTTTTCATAAACAAATAAAGTGGGTCATGATATCATAATAGATATTAATGTCTAATTATACAGTAGGGTACATTATTAAGTGTTGTTTGAAGTGAATGTTTTCTAAATGTACATATGTGTTTATATTTAAGAATGTTTAAAAATTTAATTGATCATCGCTTATAAAATTAGAGAATTTTCCATTAAGAATTAAGTGTATGCAGTATATGTATGTAGAAGTCCACAAGCAATTATCAAGTAAAATTCAATTATAGAAATGGTATATATTATAATTGGTTATAAACATTTCTTACTGATAGATTTAACACAAAAAGAAACACCATAATAATACAAAAATAATATACTAACTATATACAAGTAGCAAATAAAAGCAATAATGTTTTGTCTTTGGTATCCATTGGTTTCACTGGTAACATAATCATTAACTACCTAATATATACAATAATATGTGTTTGTAAAGTGGTGAGGGTGATTTCTTCAATGGGAAATATTACCCAGATAGGGGTGAGCATTATCATCCCCCACGTGTTACACACGCGATTTGCATTCAGGTGTTCGTTCATATGTTTCTTTATAAACGGAACTAATAATATTATACTTAATACACGTCATTTTTTAGGCTCCCGCGGCCCTGTACTTAGTACAATAGTTCCTAAAATTTTATTTTTCCGTGACATGTTAAACGGTCATAAAACTTGCGACTGGTTGTTGACACCGCATAGGGCAGGAAAATCGCCGGCCCCTCTGATAAAATATTTTTATCTACATTGTGCCAGCAGGGAGGGAAACTAAAAGCTATTTACAGGCTATAGTATTATACGTATTTCCCTTGTATTATTTTGTGGTATCACGAAAATCGTACTGTATTAGAGTAGTTTTTCATATATATATATACGTAATAAGTTTTTTTTAAAGTCAATATACTTTAACTTAAATACTTTTTAAATTTTGTTATGATATATGTCTTCTTCGTGAACTATTAGCCCAGACTCCTACAACTTACCATTAGAGTATACAAAATTAGCTGCCGAATGTAGTCACGACACTGACATTGGTGAGAAGTCGATTTGGATATGCAAACCTGTTGGTCAAAGTCAAGGAAAAGGCATATCTTTAATATCGGTAAGCATTATTTTATGTGTATAATAAAAAATATTTATAAATACTATCTATCGTCGTACCCGGAATAATAATCCTGAGATTTTATTGAGATAAAAATATATTTTTGATGTCTTAAAAAAATAGGCTGTACTGCAGCTACAGTTTTATTCCATTTTTAATTAGATGGTTCATTAGTTCTTTCAAGGAAAAAACGTGTTTATAACTAACAGATAGTGCCACAGTTGTAATCTTATTTCACTTCTCAGTTTTCCAAGAGAAGGAATTAGTTATAGTCTTTTTATATGCCTTATTTGAAAAATTATCTATAACACAGGCACTCATAACCCCGTGCAAATCTAGACTGTAGTTTTGGAGATTATTTTAGTCAAACATAAGAGTCATTCTTTTACAACGTGTTGTGTATTGTATACGATAACATGTATTTTAATCTTTGACGATACTACCTATTATATTGCATTAATACTGAAAGGATGCTACAAAATGACTCATTCCGTATAAAATATATTATATTGATTATATAACAATATAAAAATTAGACGGCAAGATAAAAATAATATCATAGTTAACACCACAAAACATCAAAATTTAATCATTTAACGTCGTTTCGTCATACTTCCAATAAATAATAGCATATACTATTATATTATTATGTTCACAGCAAATCGGTGAGCTCGTTTATGACACAAACATCGTGGTCCAGAGATACGTGAAGAATCCTATGCTTATCGGTGGATATAAGTACGATTTGCGGCTGTACGTTCTAGTACCGTCGTTCCATCCACTCACCATATACGTCTACAGGGAGGGACTAACTCGATTCAGTACCGACAAGTATTCGCTGAATAACCTCGATAACCACTTTGCGCACCTGACCAATAGTTCGATTAACAAGCTGGGACCCAACTATTTGGAAACAAAAGAAAAAATCGGACTCGGTACCTATAATTATTAATTATTATACTGAAAACTGGAGTTATTATTTATTTGTTTTGGCGTGAAAGTTAAGGCATGCTTTTCTAGCATAACTAGTTATAATTAAAATTATTATTTGTTTATGATACATAGTTATTAGATATCTAAAGTTTTTGCTCACTATAGTATACTAAAAGGACAGCCAATTCTAGTTATGTTTTTTTTTTAACTCATATAGTTATAATAATATAACGTGCGGTTTTTTATTTGCATAGGATGCAAGTGGACATTCCAACAGCTCCGGCAGCACATACGCCAAGCCGGAGTCAATGATTGGCTGTTGTGGCAAAAGATATCAGTTCTCGTTAGTCTCACGTTGGCCAGCCAATGTACAGGCATACCGAGCACGTCAAATTGTTTCGAGTTATACGGTTTTGACATATTGGTCGATTCTGATCTAAAGCCTTGGCTTCTAGAAGTATGTTAATCATCTTTAAAATTTAAATACAATTAATATCGATAATGGATTTTTGAGGTATTCCAACACTTTGAATTTTAAGAATCTCAAATAGTTAAAAATGTAAGTCTGAAATTGAATTTTAACACCTCCATCAATTCGATTCGAAAAATGACAGCAGATTAATTTAAAGTTGTTATTCGAAGTGTTAATACTATTTCACCATTAGACTTGAAGTATGATTAATTAATTAAAAGTTAGAAAGTTCGAATAAATTTTAAGTTCAAGGTTCGTGAAAAACTTTAGTTCGTCGTTCGTTCCATTTTTCGTTAAAATTATTTCATCAACGTTCTCTCTAACTATGAAACAACCAATAATATACATTTTATATATATATATATAATCCTATAAGAATAAGTCAATCAAAAATTGTATCTTAATAACATCAAGTTTTGATAATCGTGTTAGGTTAACTTAATTAATAGTAATCCCAATTCTTTACTGAGACTTTGTTAAGAATTAAAATAGTTTAAGCTCTAAATGTTACTCGGCAAAATTAATTCGATAAAAAAAAATGAAACTTTAAAACTTCAAATATACACTCTGAACTCTGTATAATGAACACCATTACTATTTACTACCACAGTAATTACATTGACTTTGTATTTTATTATTTTGTAATTTTCCCGTTTATCTTTTTTATGGTGCAGGTTGTTTCGCATTACTTCATTGACGCTAGACACGAGGGAATTAAGCACGCGTAACTTTGGCTTCGACGATTTTCATTTAAACAATATTATAATATGCGTTTCTTTTAAAAACTGTATTGTTAGTTTGTAGCTCTGACCGATTCCTGTGAAACGGCAGTACACTGCAATAAATATTACGAACAAAAAATAAAAAAATAAATAAATATATTATGTGAATAACTGACGGACAATCGATAATTATTGCTGTACATTGGCGAGGTTTTAAAGAGTGTTATACCTTCGTATTATACAGGTGAACCTCAGTCCTGCGTTGGGCAACGATTGCGACGTGGACAATCGCGTGAAAAGGCCGCTGTTGCACGACATGTTCGATCTGCTCGGGCTGCCGATGTGCAACACCGGTCTGTCACTGTTCCGGATGACGTGCCGGTCGGCGTCGGGGCCACGGTTCGGCGGGGACGGGCGGCCGACAGCGTTGGCCGCCGCGGCCACGGAAAAGTGGAAGTCTAAACGCAAGACGAACAACAACAACAACAACACTGCCAACAACAACAACAACAACGTTAACGCCTCGAAAAAGGACGGTACGGCGGCGGTGACGTCGTCGACCGCGCAGGTCCAGTCGTCCGCGCGGCAGTCGACACTGTACGGGCTGGGCAAACAGCGAGGCGCGACCACGGCCCAAGCGGCGGCGGCCGCCGACTTGTGCAACTCGCCTCTCTCGTCGCCGGTTTGGGGCAACGGTCGGGACTGGAGCAGGCCCGCCGACTCGGAGGGCGACTGGGTCCGAGTGTTCCCGTTCGCGCCGTCGCCGCGACAGTTATCGCGGACCGGCGCTCGCCAGCCGCCGGCACAGCAGCAACAGTTCGGCCGCCGGTCCGCGTCGTCGCCCGCGTCGTCGGACCCGGGCTCGGCCAGGGCCACCATCAAAACGATTCAAGAGTACTTGAGGTGTTGCAAGAAGGTGGCCAGGTCGTGCGAGGGCCTGTCCGTCGTGCCGGACGAAGAGCTCAACGACAAGCTCAGAGACCTGTTCCCGGCCGCGACCAAGACGTGGCTGCCGCCCCTCTGAAAGACTCTCGCGTGTTATTATTGTGTTTTCACCGTAATTCATATATTGTTCTGCATACTTTACGACACCTCTTGCCTTGACTTAAAAAGGCTTAAATATTAACGTGTCGCGTTATAATGATATCGATTGTTGTTATGATAAATCATCGTTGTTTAATATGTTATAATTATATGTTATATTTTTCTATAATATTAATTATCGACTAATATAGAATTATTTCGAATTATTATCAACTATTATGTCATAATGTAGATAGGTAAAAAAAAATATTGTAATATATTGTTTTTTTTTTTCTCTCTTCTCGCCCTTTCCAAATTATATATTATTTGAAAAAATTTAATACGTATAATATCTCACGATGAATAATAAAAACGTGTTCTGCGCATGGAAACGTCGTCGTTCTTGTATTATTGTTCACGGCGGATTAATGATAATATAATTACGAGCTATATTTCAGGTATTTCGCTTCAGATGGCGCATTTTCCATCGTAATGTACCTGTAACATATTATAATATTACATAATGGTATAATACAACGTTGAACATGTTATGTAACGTTTGTCACTTCACCGTGATGAACAACACCATTTGATTCGATTAGTATTATATAATATTAAGTGTACTATATATTTTGTTTCAATGCTGCGCATAATAAATATCATTAAAAAATAATAACATGTACCATCAATATTTATATGCTGTATAATATTATTATCATTAGTTCGATTTACTATACTATATATGAGTCTGAAATATTATATTATACATTAGTACATTTACTTTGTTTTTTTTTTTTTTTTTTTTTTTT